>JAEOAD010000007.1:43745000-43992500 GCA_036365145.1 Orientallactaga sibirica | reverse complement strand
TGTACTCAACTCATCACTACACTACACATTTATAGAGCAGAGGGTATCAAGACTGTATATGTGCATTTTATAATCACAAAATCCTATGATTATTAGAGGTCTCAGAAACAAGTTTGTGCTATCTCTTACATAACTTGAATAACTTTCCTTGTTAGGTCACAGCCAACTTTCAGCACACAGTCTTTCGGTTTTAGCCCATCAGCATGTCATGAACTGACTGTCAAGAGTGTGAAAAACATTCAAATCAAAATTTTTTTTTTTTTTTTTTTTTTTCACTAACAGAGCAAGTTAGGTGCCTTCTCTGAATGGCTGCTCTGTCACTTCAGCCTCTGCTGGAGTTGATGCCTATGTGACATGTCTTGCCCAGGTGATCTGAACAAAAACCACGTGAGACAGTTCCATAATGGTTTCCAACTTCTGTCAGGAGCTCATACTCACTGGCAGTGAGGCTTTCCAAAAATGTTAAGACCTGTGTCTCTAAGTTCAAAACTTTACACAGAAGTCTCAAAGCTCACACACACACACACAAAAATTGAGCCAATAGGAAATGAAATTTGTCTTCATAAAAAAGAGCAATGCTGAGCTAGAGAGATGGCTTAGCAGTTAAGATGCTTGCCTGCGAAGCCAAAGGACACAGGTTTTATTCCCCAGGACCCATGTAAGCCAGATGTATATGGTGGCACATGTCTCTGGAGTTTGTTTGCAGTGGCTGGAGGCCCTGGCACACCCAATCACACTCTCTCTCTGTCTCTCATAAACAAATGAAAATAAAATATTAAATTAAAAATAGCAAAATTTAGTTTTCTTTTTTCTTTTAGTATTTTATGTTCTTCTGGATAGGACTCATGTACTTTACAGTGGATCAGAACCCTATAGTGAACTGGTTTCATGTACTATTTCAGAAATTAGATAATATTTGTTACAAATCCCACTGGCTGTGGGATGCAGAACAAGGAATGCTAGTCTTTTTATTAAAAACCACAAAGTTCAATTCATATTTTGCAACTTGGACCACGAGTGTAGAAAAACAAGAACACATCAGCATGCACACATGCAAACTTGCAGAAACACAGAAGACAAAAATGGCTTATGTTTTCACTCTAGCTTTTATAATAATAGCCTTTCAATCAATTCTGCAATAATAAACAGATACTGAATTGCATTTAGTTCAGAGGATTAGACTCACACGTAGACTGCCTGTCTGCTCATTGTTTCAGTGTCACACATGACATTCAAGAAATCCTGATCCGAGTACTAGACTATTTGCAGACCATAAAAATACAAGAATCAGCCGGGCATGGTGGCTCATGCCTTTAATCCCAGCACTCGGGAGGCAGAGGTATGAGGATTGCTGTGAGTTCAAGGCCACCCTGAGACTACATAGTTAATTCCAGGTCAGCCTGGGCCAGAGTGAGACCCTACCTCAATAAACAACAATAAAAAAATACAAGAATCATGACTTGACTAAGGAAATTTTAACCAAATTTCCAGTGTTTCATTGCATAAACTAGTTAATAACAAAAGATAATTTTGTCAAACATGTCCTTTTCATCTGTTTGAAAAAATATTTCTTATATAGGACCATGAATGACATTTCATTGTTTCTTCAGTCCCCATTAATATATTTTTCTAGGCATTTATTTGTAAAGGGGATCAGTAATGTTCCACACTATGTCTATGTATGTAATTTCTCTGATAACACCTCTGTGATGATGTACAGTCTGTTGTTGTTAATACCAGTTTCCTACTGACCTGGTACTAGTAAATGTTAGGGGTGGGGATGGTATGCATCACCACAGATACTGTTTACTACATATTCTTTGACATCAGGAAGCATATAGCATCTGGCTGAGGACTGTTTAATATGAAGATTGTCAGCTCCCCCACCATGTTTTCCTCCCTTAACCACTGTTATTCAAGTAGTTCCAGCTTAATATTATACCATTGTCCAGCTCCTTCTCATCAAACCTATTAATCTGTAATTATTACCTATTAATTAAATAATCATACAATAATTAAATCTTTTAATCTGCATAAGTCAATAACTTCATTTGGATGTCTCTGTTAATTCCAGTTAGTTTTATTGGTTGTATGTTTTTTTCACCTATTTATAATTGAGTGGCATAAGAAATCTTAGACAAGGCATCTTCCAACAAGGAAGTAACTTCAATTTTAGCCTGATGAACATGGTCTTTGAAACACAATCTGCAAAACTCAGAGATATGGTTGCTTTTAACCTTAACTGCATAGCAGCATAGATATAACAGAAACTAAGGAAAAGCAATGGATCTATGCAGCAGTAATCATCTGAGTAATAATCTTCTAACCACTGGCTATTATTTGAACCAAGCAATTGATTTAGTTCTTAGTTATTTAATCATCACAAAATAATATAAAATGTTTATGCTCCTGTTACAAATGAGGAAAATAAAACACATATGTATTGGGAAGTTTTTTATACATTATTTATTGAACACATGGGATGACAACATTGTCTGTTTAAGAGCGTTTTACTTAATTTCTATGTTGTGAAATATTTTCAAGTTCTCCTTTGCACATTATGGAAACTTCGACTTGTATACAATATACCTGATACTTCTATTTCATTAACTACGCACGATGCTTCCTCCATGTCATTAATCAAAAACTTGTTACACTCTGAGATTCACAGTCCCTGTGCTGATGTAGAATGATGGGAGGTGACATGGGTGAAGACTCTGTGCTGCACTCTGTCCAAAAGGTTAAGGTCAGTTTATTTTTATGCCTTGTCAGTGACCACATAATGTGTTGAAGTTCACAGTGATGTAGAGACAAAGAGTTCATGTCACAAAGTCAATTCCAAAGAAAGTACTTTGTTGACTTTTAGTATTTGTAGCTCCAAAGAAAATGTGCCTATTTTTTTTTTTTTTTTTTAATTTACTGACCAAAGATTTTTTGTTTGTTTGCTAGGAGGCAGTTTCTTTCTAAGTTATAAGCGCTTCCCATTTTTCATAATCTTCCTGCAAATATGTTTGTATCTTCTTAAACATTCAATAAAATATTATAGCCCACTGGAATAGCTAGTTTATGAATATTTTTACATATGAAGTCCTATATAAGTTTAAAAATCTGCTTCCTTCTATAGGAATTGGTAGTCAAAACTTAACTTCTTATTTAAACTTATAGTTTTTTGTACAATAAAAAAAATAAGCCATTACCCAGTGTTTCTGGTATTGTGCTGATTAGGCACCCATGCAAGCAAGGAAAAATTGTAAGATAACTTCAATAAATAGTATTGTGCTGAACTTGCTGAGTGCCTAAAGAAAGAAATAAGCAAAAATGAGCCTTGTAGGTATGGATCACCAACAATGGAAGATAATATTTCCTAAGTGAACAGAGGACATACCAGGAGGAGAATGGACAATGCTCATATGTGCACCTTGGGAGAGAATACTGTCCGCAAGGGAATCAGGAGGAGAAGCCAGACCATTAGGCACATGGATGTTCTAAATAGTGATATTCAACACAAAGCCACTCAAAGTTGCAAAACAATACCCAGCTCTGAATGACAGAAATACCTGTAGTCCTGAAAGGAAAATAGAAAAAAATAAGCCTAAGAAAGGAATATGTTTAATAGCAGAGACTGATGAAAGCTACACTTCTTTCTATGCTCTCATTAATCACTTGAGAAACTTTTGTTCAACTTTGTTGATTGTTTTTTGAACTAAACAATAGCTTGTATGTACTTCAACTGTAAGTCTCTTCCTTCACATTTAAAATACCAATGAGATAGTCATCTCTGCCATTATTAGTCAGGCTGATACACTTCTATCAAAACATTTACACTAACTTTCTCTAACAGGAAAAGAGGATCAATCAAATTATGCATTTCATATGCTGAAGTGAATTGGGGTATCAAGATCCTTGGAGATTTTTACAATACTCCAGTGAAAGTGTATGCTATAAAATACACAGTTCTCCCTTCCTTCCTTGCAGTTTTTGCTCTGATTTTACCAAACTTATCAATCTGTTTTCCAATTTTGTTGCTTATTTACTCAGATCACTTAAATTTTAAAAAGATATAGATGTGTTTCTTGGACTATCTTGAGCTACATAGATTTCTAGAAAGCAAGGGCTTATACTACTTTATATCCTATTGTCATAATAGCAAAATCAAAGATTTTAAATAAGTATATTATTTTAGAACTTGATCAACATGTTCATTTGTTTCAAAATAAGTTCAATAAAAACTTTAATTCACAATGTGTTATGTTAAGAGAGTCACAAAACTATGATTTTAACTTTCTAAATAAAAATTTAATTGATCCATTGTGAAAGAAATTTATAGACAATAGCTATCAAGAGATAATGAAATAATTAAAATAATCAAACACTTAGCATGAACTCAAATGTGTGTGTGTAGATATATATACACACACACATATATATATAATTCTAAGTATATTTTTGTATTTCTAGACAATAAAAATTTAGATGTCATAAATAAAAATTTTAAGCTATTCATTGGTGGAAATATGCTAGTTTAATAATCAGTATTTCCAGTCTTCCAAATCATGTTGTAACTTTTTGATTAAAAAAATAAATAGGTTCATTAGGGGGATTACCTAAATCAAAAGGCCCTGGAGAGGGTGAGATGAAACCTTACCTTAAATTTCTCCTGTTTCTCTTTCTTCTCTTTTTCTTTTTTTTCCCTTGGTGCTGGCCTATAATTCCCTGTACCAGGAAGTGGCTTATATCCACAATGAGCTGTTAAATCCACGGAGAGACCTACTAGATCTCCCAAAACAAACAAGACAGACTTCTGTCAGAGCACTGGATTACCCATCAGAGGTTAATGGTAAGACTTTACTGCTGCATACACCATATGCTGTTGGCACAGACCATGACAGACCTGGTTGGAATCCAGAAGAGAGCCATTCCCCAGACAATTAGCCCATCTAGTGCTAAAACATGCTACATGAGTTACCAGGGGAAAGTGGCCAACATCTGTCCCAGCAACTTGAGGTGTAAACTACTCAGAAGCAAACAACCTGATGTGATGCTCACACAAGAGCAATAGTGGCACACAGTCATAGTGGGTAACCAACTGCTCTTGTATTGACTAACAGTTCCACACAGTGGAAAGGAAACCATATCTGGAACTGGAAAACAAGTCAGAATCATATCCAGATAATAATTCTGCTTTCTATGGTCCAGCTCCCACTAACCTTGGGCTATAAGAGGGTCTACATCCTTTAAATTATCTCTAAATTAATAATGGTTATCTCATTTAACCCGTACTAACTTCATTCTCCATTGGAGAATCTGCTCCTCTTTTTCAGATGAGGAGATAAATGATACATTGCATTCAACCTCGGCCCCAGCTGAAACACAGAGGAATTGGGGAAATGAACAACAGTGCTGCTTTCTTAGTGACTCTGATATCAGCACACGGGTGAAGGAGAAAGACACTGAGGACACTCAACACATACCAAACCACAGATCAAAAGGCTCCTCAATGCCCATCACTGAAGTAGACTTAAAATACTCCCAGGATAGCTTAGGGAATTTTGCAGAAGAGGGGGGCAGAAAGCTTGTAAGAGCCACCAGTTGGGACATTTTGCACAGACATTGCCTCTACCCCCCACAACAATGCATGGCCCACAATCCCTATGGGGTTGACCTACATCCCCAACAAGGAAGGCCCCTTCTGGAAAGGGATGGGGAGGAGGGAAAAGATGGTATCAACATGTGTTGTTTACAGACTAAATATGTCCATATCTAATTTAAAAAACAAAGTAAAAGCAAATCTCATGCTGTGGCCGAGAAGAATGAGAAATGTCAAAGTGTGTACACCTGTTAGTTCCTCCTTGAGGATCACTATTCTCATCCAAACTCTAAGATGGCTTTACATAAAATGTGACATTTATTCCCCCCTCAAAGAAATAGGCCCATTAAATAATACAGAACATAAAATTCACATGTTCTTATGAAATAATATAGATCTATAAAACTCATGTTCATAGTAGTTGCAGAGTTTCCAGAAAGATATAGTAAACCTCAAATGTGTGAATCGTGCAGAGCACAGAGTTACAGCATTGCAATGGAAACTGACAAAAGGACCATCCTTATCATGAACATTATACAATGAAAAAATTACATATTTTCCACATAACTTTGGATTTTGTTGATATAATATGTAAGACATGATCTCAACACCAGTTTACTCAAAAGACAGTACGACAGTAGCAACAGCACAGCTCAATTGATATGAAAGTGTTCAGTTGCACAGTGATTAGGTAACCATTGACACTAGACATTGTCATGAACCTGATAAACAGGCATCAGTAATGATATAGATGAAGAAGGTTTAGGTAACTGTTGTATCCATACATATTCTCCCAGTGTAGTAAACTTTAATACCTCTAGGCAGTACAGGAGAAACTCATGCACTTTGAGTTGTTTTTCTTAATGGAGTTCTGGATTTGTTCTTCCCATACCCTTACCCTTCCACCAATCAACCATGTTTCCTGAGCTACTATAACAAGGTAGGTAACTAGGAACGCTGGTAGGCTTTATCTTCATTCTGGAATTCTTAGTATTATATCCTACCTGAAGGAAATAGCTGGCCATAACATGGACACTTGATCTACTGATGCTGCTAGTAGTTATCATTTTTACTAAGAAGCTTGACAGTGTATTGTAGGCTTTGACGTACAGAATTTCTTTTTCTCAGGTCATATGGCTTCCCTCGCCTTCTCTGAATTTCTCCTCCCTTCTCCTACTAGGTTACTTTTGAACTGTCTTTATCAAAGAAGACATACTTGGCATTTTCCTGTGCCAAGTACATCACTGTAGACAACACAAATACAGGAAAAATAAATTCACTGATCTATGAAGGATAGCAGTAAGTAGTTAGAATCAGAAAAAATTAAAATCAGTTTTAATAGTTCTGCTTTAGAAAAAGTAAGTAAACATAGCTCCTAAACCATTTAAAAACTTGAAAAAAATAATATTATGTATAATTAATTGAGATTTGTATATTAACAAGCCTCTGCATACTACAGAAAGAATAGAAAAGATCATTATCTTCCTGTTACCCAAAATATTTTGTTTCCCTTACACAAGCTCATAGAGAACATTGATTTGTGTTTTTATATAAAAGTAAGGGAATAATGCTAAATACCATTAAGCAGAGGAAGGGGAAAGATGATCCACTTTCTTAGGTAACATATGAAAAAAGCGCATCAAGTAAACATATTATTCCCCTTTCATACAGGGAATGATATTCACAGAAATTATTATAAACTTGAGTAACAAATGGCAAAACATAATTTGAAACCAGTAATGTTATATTATAAGCCTAGATTTTGGTTTTCATTCTATATGTTAATATGGGTAGGAAAGGACTAAGGCAAAATATAGACCTTCATATTGGCATGCCAAAGATTTTCTGTATTAGAAGGTTCAGTCCAATAAATTTTTAGACTAAAGAAAGTTGAAAAATAAAATAATTGACTTTCATCCAAATTCATTCACCCAGGCAGTGAAGTCAATCAAATGACCCCAGAGAAGATAGAACAATACAAGGAAACCTACTCAAACAGACACATACTGTTGACTGTACTGTGAAACAACTTGAAATGGGAATTTTTTTTTCACATCACTGGGAAACTAGATATGAAGAACAGGCCTTTACGGATAGGTCATTGCTGGTGTTCATTTTTTAAAAGATGAATATATATACACACACATACATACATACATAAACACATATACACACATATATACATATATATATAAAGTTTTATAATATATTGAATATTTGTTTATATTTCAGTTTTATATAAAATATAGATACTTTTTAAAGATTTTATCTTTTCCTTGGCATCTCAGAATCTAGTGGTTCTCTGACTTCAACTTTGGATATGAAAAAATAAATCTTTTCATTAATTTTATTTCTGACTTTAGATAATTTAATGTAAGCTATCATTTTATAGTCCATAGTGATGTTTTAGACATAATTTCCTTTCCTGCTTAAAAAATGTATGACATCACACTTTGGGGAACATACAGGTTTAATCTGCAAAGATAAAGTTACCTGCCCAGGCCTTCTGAGTCTCCTACACAGGTTTCTAAAACACATCTCAATGTTCTTCCCTATAATCAATGGTGATGGAATTCTAAATGTTCATTTTGAGTTTACTAAGCAATACTAAAAACTGCAGTATATCAGAGTTCAAACACCACCTCTTTTCTAAGGTTGGAGTTTGGTCTATAAACAAAACAAAACAAATGCTTAAGTGAATCCAGTAACAAGTTAGTACTCTTTTCAAGAAATAAATATCAATAGTTACACACTAAATATACATAAAATCAATTATCAATAATCACATCAAAGGAAAACTAAACCACTATTATATTAAAGTGTAAATTAAAACAATAACGTGGCTTTTACTTTTAAATTCAACCAAAATTATAATTCTCCCTCTCTTTTGAGGCAGGGCTTCAGTATTTGTCCTAGGCTAGTCTGAAATTCACAACTTTCAGTGATCCTCTTGCATCAGCCTCCCTGCCGCTGACAATATAGGTGTGAGTCACTAAACCTGTCTAAAATATTTTATTTTATTTATTTTCTGTAGAATAAATGTGTGTGATCAAAGATAATTTCAAATCAAAGATAATGGACAAATTATAAAGAGATAGAGGTGCATGTACTCAATGGCTGTTCCTGTTTTTGATAGGGAGGTTGAAATGATGATGAAAGTCAACATACATCGACAGGGAAAAGGCATCTATATTATTTAATGGTAATTGTTGATATACACACAAACTCATATATGTAAAAGAAAAGTTGTACTAATTGTAATTAAGGATGTTTAACCAATCTTTATTTTTTTATTTTGCTTGAAATAGTAACAAGAAGTTTGCTATGTTAATAATCAGAAAAAATATAATTTTCAGTTGAAAAATGTTAAAGCTATATCAAGGAAGTACTGATTAAAATGTATCACGGATATTTAATAACTTTTTCATGATTAAATTCTTACATGATTACACATTTAGAATCACACTGTTTTGCAGACTAACCTGTTTTTTTCTACTTAACAAATTATGGACATGTTCCCCTATGTCTAAATATTCTTAAAAACATGATTTTAATAAAATTTTAGTATTCTTTATATAACACTAAGGCTCTTCATTATCTACTTTTCTGATATAGAGAGAACTAACATGACATGACTCTGGATTTTGAAAAATAAAACTTCTATGTTGAATAGATTTCTTATGCAAGTGTGAAGCAGGGATCTTAAATTAGAGGTGGCTGTGTTAGCATCCTTATGCCTATATGACATGGCACCATATTCCACTGCTGGGGACTCCAGTGGAAGATTCAACTACAGACGGGGGGAGGAAGGAGAGGAGAAGAGAAGGAATACAAATGAACCAAGGTGCCACATTCAGAAGCACTGATATACACAGGGCAAACTAGAAAACAAAATTCGAATTGTGGATGTACCTGGAAGTATAGCATTTTGTTTTTCAAGATGGTAATTTAACCAATATATTCTTACTGATTCATAGAACATTTCAAATGTTAACTCATTTCATGCTTACAATAAATACCTGACATATGTGTTATCCTGAAGTATATTTAAGTACTGAAGAATGGAGGGCTGGAGAGATGGCTTTGTGGTTAAGGCGCCTGCCTCCTAAGACTAAGAACACTGGTTCCAATCTTCAGCGGTTCCAATCTCCAGGTCCCACGTTTAGCCAGATGCAAAGTGATGCAAGAGCACAATGCCGCACTTGACCACAAGGGGGAGCACACATCTGGATTTCGTTTGCAGCAGCTGAGAGGCTGCTGGCGCGCCCATCTCTATCTATCTTCCTCTCCCTCTCTCTCTCTCTCTGTGCCTCTCTCCCCACCAAAAATAGAGAAAGAAATGGAGAGAGAAAGAGGTTATGCAGATAGAGAAAGATATTATTTATTTATTTGCAAGCACAGAGATAGAAGAGAGAGAGGATGGGCGTACTAGGGCCTCCAGCCACTGTAAACAGACTCCAGATGCATGGGCCACTTTGTGCATCTGACTTTACGTGGGTACTGGGGAATCAAACTCAGGTCATTGGCTCTTCATGCTTAACTGCTAAGCCACCTCTCCAGCCCTATAGTATGTTTACTTAAGGATCAAACTGGAAATCATGTTCTTGTTTATAAAATATGAAGCACTAAGGCTGTAGAGTTGGCTTAGCAGTTAAGGTTTTTGCCTGCAAAGCCAAAGAATCCAGGTTCCATTCTCCAGGACCCACGTAAGTCAGATTCACAAGGGAGCACACACGTCTGGCGTTTGTTTGCAGTGGCTGGAGGCCCTGGCACACCCATTCTCTCTCTCTCCCTCTCTCTCTCCCCCTCCCTCCCTCTCCATCTCTTTCTCAAAAAAATAAATAAAATATACTAAAAATAAAATTCTAAGCATATTCAGAAAATATAAGTTTCTTTCAATAAAATGGTTATTACAAGATACATACTGAGACCTAAGGTATAAATAAGTGTGGCTTCTTATCATACTGTACCCTTAACAATAGCATTATTTGGACAAATTAGGGCATGTTTGCTATTTAATTCAAAGTGTGGAGAAAGAAAGATATCACACTTGTCCTTGTGTCTCAAAACAACAAAGTGTGTTATATTAAAACATGAATACAACAAGTTTCAAAACAGTATGAACTTTTTCTACCACTTGCATTTTAAAATCTATGTATTCATGAAAAGCCAAGAGATACCTCAGTTCACAAAAAAGAACCTACGTAATACTCAGTTTTCTAGAAAGCAGAAGCAGAGAGGTTTGCATGAAAAAACTGGAAACAGGATCATAGGCTGTTAGGTAGCCAAACAAGTTAGGCTACAAAACAGTAGGGAGAAAGTTCCTTAGGGGATGACGGACACCAGCCTGCAACCTTGTGAGATAAGTGACACCTCACATAGGCATTTGTTTCATACTGTTGCGTAGTAAACACTGCACATCAGAAGGAAGCTGAGCTATGGGGAATGAACAGTGTGAAAGGAGCTGAGCCATGTCCTCTTCCTCCAAGGGCTCTCGAAGGAATGTAATTATTCTGGGTATTTCTAAGACTCATTTTCTGTCATGCCAGTTTTCTTTCTTCCTCAAGCAAATCACATGGTCAGTGATATAAATGACCATAATGAGAATTTTTTTCACTCCTCCTTGTTACCATGATGGAATAGACACACAATATGTATTAACCGTTCAGGTCATCCTCCTCAGAGCCCTTTGCCGAAGAATCTGAGGATGAAGGGAGCAGGATCTTGCAAGCTGTAACAAGTACTTCTCTCTCATCCCTAACTCTGAAACAAAATGATGTATTTCCAAAAAACAATCTCAATCTCAATCTCTCTCTCTCTCTCTCTCTCTCTCTCTCTCTCTCTCACACACACACACACACACACACACACACACACACACACACACACGATAAGGGTTCATAGTCTTTTCTTTCTCTAGGTAGTTTTCCTATCTAGGAACAACTCCTGACCTCCACACTTTATTTTACAGAGACTATCATTATACCATCAGAAAGAGTATGCTTGGCAGTAAGTTCATAGCTTTGGTACAAATTACTTTTCCATCCAAGAAATAATAAATTAATTTCTAAGTTTCATTTTTATCATTTTTGCATAGGAGCAAGACATTATAATCCATCAAATGACAGTTTTGATATAATCAATTGCATAATAGACAGTTAATTTCAGACCTATATTCAAGAATGCTGTAATTCTTTCAACAATCCCATTTTATCATGATAGGCCCTTTTACTCTTCATTGATTTCTTAAGGCAAGTCTAAAGGGTGATCACCAAAACCCTGAAGTATTTTCAGGCTTTTACACATTGGTCCTTTGATGTTCCTTGAAGTAAAGAACACAGACTCTGCCATTTCCTGTTTGTCATCCTTACTCAGCTGAGCTCATCTGTACCCATAGTTCAGTTTAGACTGTGGAATAGGAACAAAGAGCCATTTAGAGATGCTGAAATGCATACTGAGGAATCACCAAACTATGGAAATTCATCCAGGAGAACATATCTTATTTCAAGAATATAAATGAATTAATCAGTAAGCTTGCCACCCACATCCCAGAAACATCCCTGATTAAATTTAATGTAGCGAATTTGTGCAATCACCACTGAACTAACCATTGATTAAACAAAGACCTCTGAGAACTAATTCTTTTAACATGCAGTTTATTTCTGTTCTCCTGAAGGGCATACCTTTGAAACTTTGCTTGCTTGTGGGATGCAGCTCCACCGAGATTTCAGTCTGGATTTTATTTTTTTTCTGAAAGCAATGCAGCTCTTTTACAGGCAGAACAAGAAGCACAACAGACATTTAGACAGATGGTTATTTGGCTACTGTGTCATAGGGACACTGAGAATTTGTGGTACCTTGTAGGTCAGTCGAGAAATCTGTTAATCACAAGACAAGCAGCAACCTAATTTCCTCTCTCCATGAATAATCAGGAGATGTGAAACTACCACAAGCTACATATTTGAAAGGCAAGAACTGAGGTAGACACATAACCACGGTTTTGGTTTCTTATGTCATATACACTTTAACTTCAGACATGCTGTTATTTGCATGCATATGACTCGTAAAGAGAGAGGGACAGAGAACATGTAATCAGAGAGTGACATTTTCCAGGATCTTTTGTTATTGTGCTTATAGATGACAGATGGATGAATATATAGTTGATAGATTATAGATGATAGACATGATGTTTGGATAGATGACAGACCTGTATAGTAGTGCACATTAAGAAAAACAATTTACAAAAACAATATGCTTACAGAGACTAGGACTATAATTTAACACAATCCATCCCTGTACTCAATAAATTCCTGCTAGACTATAGGAACTTCAGGTGGCAAATTAACACTGTAAAATACACAAGAAAACCAGGTAGCCTTGATTACTTTAAATTATCTGATGTGGATTGTGTGGAGGAGAGGGGAACATTACACTCAGTTAAGAGTGACACAAGCAGGGAGAAGAGATTGGTTGGAAGATACAACTCTATCCAACCCTGAAATTTCATGATTTCAAATTGCTTCTTTCTTTTAAAGTTCATGATTCATAGCTGAGATATAAAGTCATGTTTAAGCAGTATGGCATGTTTATAATATCTTGTGACTGAAACAATATCCTTTTAGGAATTGGGATGAAATTCAAATATTTTGTTTTCGTTCTTAATGAATCTCTCCTGCTTTGATTTGTGTATATCATTTCAGAACTGCGCAAACCAGCTGTGAAATTGCTGATTTGTCTCTAGGATGAATTTCTTTTTCAGAAAGAAAATGCTTATTTGAAGCCATTCTCTTCCTATGAAGAGAGGAGATATGTATGCTTCTCTTCCAAGCACACCCAGGTCAAATCAAACAGAACCTACCATTGTTTAAGTAACGGGCAGCACCACCTCAAGAAATGCTTCTTTTAGTGGCTGTTAGGCTGAATTTCTTCCCAATACAATCATGCTTGGCTCTGGTGCCAAGAAAAGAGGTGAATGCTATCTTTGAGACACAGGCAAAGTTCACTCAACAGAGGCCCTTTACATCCATGAAAGGGAAATTCCCCCGACATCATCTTTGTTTCTTTGAGACAAGACTGATTCACAACAACAAATACATTTAATTTTTCCTTTACTTCTGTTTACAATTCTGTAACAATGAACTGGATTTTAGCATAGTCTCTTCATGTTTAAATAGCAATAGGAAACAACTTTTGTACTTTTGTCTGGAGAAACTATTCTCTTTAGGTTTTTGAGAACCCTAAGCCAAGCAAATTAACTGCTTAACTGGTGGCAGCTGCCCTACTGCCAATGGTGTTCCCTTCCCTAGAACTCTTAAGCAACCCTTCAGAGAAGGTGCCAATATTGTGACATTTCTGTAACACTGAAAATAGCAATGGTATTCTTTACCAGTGAATCAGTCTGTATAGAAGGCATTGTAGATTCCTCAACAACCATGCACACTAAATTAAATTTAATTAATTTGGCTGTGGCTCATGAAGACTCCTTGGGACACATGTCTGAGAATTTCAATCACAGCTAACAGCCCTTATTTTAAAATCCTCCAAAGGGACCAAATCTCCATCTTGTGGAAATAGATTTGATATTAAAAAAGAATCAGAATAACACTAAAGAAAAATAGAAAAAACCAAAATTAGGACAAATTAGTAGTGAGCAGAAAGGTTGACCGATGTGTTTTGAGGTTTAAGTCTGAAACTCAATTCCAAATGAGGTTCCAAATGATGACTTGTTAAATGTGTACTTCACACTAGCTACTAAGAATAGGGAACACTACAATAACCTAGCAGACAAAATGTTCAGTAGCTTTTGAGTGAATAAAGGGTTAAGGCTATTTTATTTATTTATGTATTTATTTATTTATTTGTTTGCAAGCAGAGAGAGAGAGAGAGAGAGAGGAGAGACAGACAGAGAGAGAATAGGCCACTGCAAACAAACTCCAGATGTGTGTGCCCCTTGGTGCATCTGGCTTATGTGGGTTGTGGGGACTCGAACCTTTGTCCTTTGGCTTCTCAGGCAAATGATTTAATCACTAAGCCATCTCTCCAGCCCAAGGTTTTTGTTTGTTTGTTTGTTTGTTTGTTTGAGGTAAGGTGTTACTCTAGCTCAGGTTGACTTAGATAGAATCCACTATGTACTCTCAGAGTGGCCTCAAACTCATGGCGCTCATTCTACCTCTGCCTCCCAAATGCTGGGATTAAAGGCATGCACCAACACTCCCAGCAAACTAGGCTATTTTTTTTTAATTTAAAAATATACGTTGGGGTCTAGAGAGATGGCTTAGCAGCTAAAGGCACTTGGTTACAAAGCCTGACACTATGATGAGATTTCTCAGTACCCACAAAAGGAGATGCACAAAGTGACACATGTGTCTGGATTTCTTGTATAGTGGCAAGAGTCCCTAGAGGACCAATGCTCCCCCCTCCCCTGTGTGTTTCTCTCCAATAAATAAACATATTTTAAAAAGTCTCACCTTTAGTAAATATTTCACATTTAAGAAAAACATATTACCTCCCTATTTACATATTCTATGATTATTAATGTATTGCTTTGTTAGTGCCAGTATGATAATGAGGGCCAACAGTATCTGATTATGTGTAGTTGTCCCCACATATTGATAACATATCAGATGAAATCTTTTGAGAAAATTAGAATATTAAAATTTACATTGTGAGGAAATATATGAATTCTTTTCTCTATTCATATGACAAAAATTTTAAATGAGCTGATGATAATAAGGATGATGAAAATAAGGAATGGATCTTGACGTCTTTACAGCTACAACTGGTCAATCAGTGGCAAGGAACATGATGAGATTTCATAATCACAAAGGATATATATGAAAATATCTTCATATGTGGCCTCATCAAAGCACACATCAGCCCTGGATTATGTACTTCAACTTTTAATAAATAAAAAAAAAAGAGCAAGAACAACTATTATCTAATTTCAGTCTCTGTTCTTATATGTCTTCTCTCTCTGGCAGCCAATATAACCCTATCTAATATACTATGAAAAGTGTTCTAAGGTTTGAAGTCATTTTGCATTTGTTGGAATAGGTACAAAGATTTGGAATGGAGAAGGCACATTTGCCAAATAAGAGGGTTGTTACTCTTTCACATAAACTTGCTGAAAATTCCAAGCAACAGTGTCTCATCAGCACAAAAAGTCTGTAGCAAAAAATGAATTTGGGGAAAAAAAAAGATGCTTTAGTCTATGATACAGATAAAATTAGGGAAGAGAAAGTAATTTGTTCCAGCCAAGGACAGCAAAAAGTAAATGGAAGTATTTTATATATTTCTTACATAATTTTATATAATATACCATATTTTCAATAAATGTGAAGTGGTGTACAGAAGGACTTAGAATATGTATTTTCAATTTCACATTAAAAGTGAAAGGAAACACACAGGAAATGAGAAAATGGAAAACTCTGAAACTAGCTAAGAGAAAAAAATAAAAAAACATTTTCCAGCTGGAGAGAAGCCTGGTAATAAGTAGAGACAATGTGATTTGTGAGGCAAGTTGCAAAAGGCAGTGAATATGGGAGAGGGAAAATAAAATAAAGACGACAGCATCTTTGGAACTTACTGGGCAAAAATAAAATCACTTTCAACATGCATCCCACACATAAATACTCGGGCAGATTTATTTGATCAATTCTGACAATAATAATGGAAAGTAGCCAGCTACTCTCTAGGTACCCAATCATGTCTGAAAATTAAACATTTCCCCATCACTGGGAGTTACTCCAGTGAAAAGAGAGAACAATGAAGCAATGCTGTCTTACATGATTTCCTCTTCTACCTAATATCTGAACTGTTTACAACTGTATCTTTGCAGCCTGGAATAGTTGGAATTGGTGCCCAAGCTTCTACTCCAGATGGCAAATGTAGCATATTAAATTGAAATAAAATAACAGAAACTTTTTGGAAATGAGATGCCCAGATTTTTCTCTTACACATTTTCAATGCCCAATCACCAAAGCCTTTCACATAAATAATATGTCATTTTAAAACTAGCATGGTGGTGCACCTTTTAACCCCAGGACCCAGGGGGCACAGAGAGGATGTGGGCCAGAGAAAACTGGTCTACTTGTGCTCCTCCAGGTCAACTATATAGCAAGACACTCTTTCAAAATGAAACAAAAGGCCAAAGTATGTCACAAAAAATCTTATATCTGAGTATCAACTGGCTTCACAATATCAGTATGACCAATAAATATCCATTTCATTAAAATGTACAAAGAGCATGGCCTTTGCAGATTATTTACTTTACATGTATTATAAAAGCCCATTTGTTATTTCTCTAACATTTAATTGTTAGTAAATTTTATCAACAAATATACGTAAATGTCCTAGTTGTTAATAATGACTTTGTATCACTATATAGTGCAAAATATCACAAATAAGGAGTGTATGCAGCAAACCATTTGGAGAAATAGAGTTTTTCTAATGCCAAATGGTTGTGTATTCATTTATTTTGACAAGTGCAATTTTTCTTTTTAATTATTTATAAAACAGTGGTGAATATGCTGCAGTGTTTTATATGGAAATGAAAACATAAATCTATAATGGGAAGTGCTTGTAACAGGAGGTATTATATGAAATATTTGCTTGGAGTAATGCAAAAGCAAGGCGTTTCTATCAGAGAACTTGAGTGAGTTTCTCAGGGCTGTGGTAGGATTGGGAAACTGGCCATTATTGCCTGTGTAGCTTTCCCTTCTGTTGCTAGAAGAATTTGAAATAGTAAATTCATACAATTCCTAATTTTTAATTTTTTTTTACCTTTTTTTTTTTTTTGAGTTAGGGTCTCAGACATATCCCCTGTTGGCTTGGAGCTCACTGTGCAGTTCAGGCTAGTCCATGCTGGGTTTGAACTCAAGACATTTCTACTTCAGTCTCTTCAATGTTGGGATTACAAAACTTCACCAACAACCTAATTGATTTATACAGTTCTTATAGATAATTTTAATAATTATTTCAATCTTGGTGACATCTCTAAACTTAAAAAAAATAGTTTTGAAACTTTATTAGGGTAATTTGATCCAAAGTTCCTTAACCAGGAGTGATGGTGGGTTCCCTAAGTGACAAAATATCTGATAATATCTCAAAATACTTTCAGATGATTTACTTAGGAAGATGTTACTAGGAGAATACAAGTAAAGGATGGATTGCTGCAATCAAGAATTGCCTACCTAATATATCCATAAAGTAAGAAAGCTAACTGAATTCTGTGTGTTATGTAGTACAAAGCAAAAGAAGAAATAATCTAGTGGATGGGGAGATGGCTGAGTAAAGTGCATTCAACACGAGCACAGGAACCCGAGTTCAGATAACTAATATCTAGATAAAATGCTGGATATGGCACCTCTAATTCCAGCACTGAGGACATGGGGACAGGAGAAATCATAAAGCTTCCTGGTGAGCTAGTGTAACCAAAACAGTGAATACAAGGTTCAGTGAGACAATCAGATTCAAAAAAAGGCAATGTAGGCTGGAAGATGGCTCAGTTGTTAAGTGAGCTTACTGACAATACTGCTGGCCTGTGACCAGCTCACCAGGTCTGATTCTGTCATGTCAACCCATTATAAACTAGTAATAAATAAAGAAATAAATACACAAATAAAGCCGGGTGTGGTGGTGCATGCCTTTAATCCCAGCACTTGGGAGGCAGAGGTAGGAGGATCACCATGAGTTTGAGGCCACCGGGAGACTACATAGTGAATTCCAGGTCAGCCTGAGCTAGAGTGAGACCCTACCTTGAAAAAGCAAAAAATAAAAAATAAATAGGGCTGGAGAGATGGCTTAGGGGTTAAGGTGCCTGCCTCCTAAGCCTAAGAACACTGGTTCCAATCTCCAGTGGTTCCAATCTCCAGGTCCCACGTTTAGCCAGATGCAAAGTGACGCAAGGGCGCAATGCCGCACTTGACCACAAGGGGGAGCACACATCTGGATTTCGTTTGCAGCAGCTGAGACACTGCTGGCGTGCCTATCTCTGTCTTCCTCTCCCTCTCTCTCTCTCTCTCCAAAAAATAATAAAAAATTAAAAAATAAAAAGTTTAAAAAATAAATAAATGAATAAAAATAAATGCAGAACAACTGAGGAAGACAACTTATATTAACCTGACTTTCTAATACCTTCAGAAAACAAAACAAAACATGCCCATACACTTACAAACATACATACACCCCATAAGCACACACACACACACACACACACACACACACACACACACAAAAATAAACTATTAATTCCATATTTGAATAAGTAAGATCTGAGTTCCTGCTAAATTATGCATCTATATAATTAAAAGATAGAGAATATCCTAGCATCTGACTATAGTGTATATTCATAATATAATAGAGTTCCAGTGACCCAGGGAAACCAGGGGAAAACTCAAAACTTGGTGAGCTAAACAATGAAAATAGCAGAAAGGACTTCCAAGAAACAGTAGACAGGCATGCCACAAGGAAGATGACAGGAGGGAAGTGTCCTCCACAGAGGAGAAGGAGCACTAGGACAACTGGATTTAGACAACCTTGATGCCAGCCCTTGACACGCTCAGGAATCAGCCTCATTTTCTCTACTTGCACTATGAAAACAACTGAACAAGAACTCACATGGAGTTGGGCGTGGTGGTGCATATCTTTAATCCCAGCATTCGGGAGGCAAAGGTAGGAGGATCGCCATGAGTTCGAAGCCACCCTGAGATTACATAGTGAATTCCAGGTCACCCTTGCTAGAGTGAGACCCTACCTTGAAAAACCAAAAAATGAAAAAGAAAAAAAAAAAAAAAACCTCACACGGACAGAAACATCAAACATTGTATGGAATTTTAATGTTCTTTAAAAATACAGGTAATTTTCATTGATCCCTGCTTTCTTCCTTCCCAACAGGTCCGTGAATTCTTGAATTGTGTTCACAGACTGACCAAAGAACAACAAAGAGGCTTATATATGGAGCAGTACAACTATTAGAAGTGGTTGTGAAGTCAAAAGCCAGAAATTTGGAGAGAATAAATTATTACTAATTAATCAACTTACTATACAGGGTTGACTGATTTATTAAGAATGTTATATGTCTCCAGCTCATCATTTGGGAAATATTATCTGTACCTCAAAGTTGCATGATTAATTAAATCATAAATGAGGGCTGGGAGATTGCTAGGTGAGAATAATGCTTGCCATGTAAGCATGAGGACTTGAGTTCAAAGACAGAAACAGAAAATCTCTGGGGCTTAATGTTTAATTATACTAACAATGTGTGAGTGTTATGTTCATTGACTGACACAGTCTTAAGGAAGAAAGTAGACAGAAACTGAGGAAGATATCCAACACAAAGCTCAGATACTATCCTCATATACATACATATACATGCTCACAAAAGAACATGCATACCCATATTCATGCATATCATATATACATATGCCTGAAAATAATAAATATAATGAAAAAAGACAGTGCCAGAATTCAAGACTGATAATTGTGCTGTGTATGAATGTGTTTTAGAATCACTCTAAAGCAAAGTACAAGATAAAAAAGTTCAGTCATAAAGTTCACATTTCAATGCAAGAAATGAAAAAAAAAATACATGTGTAAGTAACATAAATATAGCCAAATATATGTGTATGTGTATATAATGTGTATATATACATATCTGCATAGATGTGAGTGTGTATGTATATGTATAAAAACACAAGCAAATTAAAAGATGTAAAACAAAAATATCTGGGAGGTAAAAATAAAAATCAAGGCTTCCAGAAATGATCTGAGCAAAGTGACATGTGGAGTATTATTGACTATGGGATTTATGATCCAGGAAGAGGAAAGTCAATTATCTTATGAATGGTTAGCTTCACAACTGAAAAAATAAACAATAGAAAAAAACATTATCATGTGTTGAGGATAAGCAGGTAGGAAAATACTCTCTAGTTCTAGTGTGTAATATTTTATCTTAAAAGATTGCATCCAATAACTATCTCAGGTTACCTCTAACTTTTTAGAAAGTGAATTTATAAATGCTACAGAAAAAAAGAGATAGGCAATAGTAATATTCAATGAAGTTTCACAAATCAAAATATTACATGAAAACAAACTATACAAAAATAACTGAAAAAGCTAATGGTTTTGGCACATATGATGATATAGACTTCGTTTTGGAGGAGATTAGTAGCAGAAAATTGTACTCCCTTTCAAAAAACTATTTTAGTTCAACAAAAATGAGTGAGCAGAGCTCTTTGGAGGCAAATATGTTGAGAAACATGCTCACAAAAGAACATTGTAGACATGGTATAAAATCAGTTGGCATAATATCTGATGCTTTCCTTTATCTTGTTGTCCAAAATTATAGATAATGACTTCCTAAATTTCTACTCTTAAATCTCATAAGCCCCATGCCATCATCTCCTACCAATAATACTTTTAAAGAATACAATCAACTTTTATGGTTAATCCTTAGGGGTAAAATAATTGAGCCCAGAAATGAAGGTAAATGCTAAAAATACTGAACACACTGATAAAAAGGCCAAGTTCATCAATGTTACAGCACAGAACATATTGGAGAAATAGAATTTTCTATTTTCTGTGGTATTTTTTATTAAGTAGAAACTTTCTTTGGACACATCATGTGTTAGTTCCATCATTTCCATCCTCCCTGCCCCCATTCTGCTGGGGGCTTTTCTCAGGGAGTGGTGGAATTTCCCCAGAGGTTGTGAATTATGAGATGTGAGAGCATCAGTCATCGTAAGGTGGGGACAATGCCTGTGCACATTCCCTTCCACTGCATGGCTCTTACTATCTTTCTATCCCATCTACTGCAAAATTCCCTCGGCTATGGTGGGTGTGTTTTAAGTCTACTTTAGTTTTATTCTCTCTTCAGGTTCTGGATTTCTGCTTTGGAGTGTTTTGAGTATCCCAAGTGTCTTTCTCCACATCCCTGGTGCTAGTTAACAGGGTCCTCATCCACTGCCAATGACAGTTCAAACTTGTACAACCATTGTGGAAATCAACGTGGATACTCCTGAAAAAGATGAAAATAGAGCTACCAACTTACCCAGCCATCCTTCTCTTGGGAAACTACCCTAAAGGTTCCACTTTCACTGCAGAGATATTTGCTCATCCAAGTTTATAGGTGCTCAATTGACAATAGTGAAGAACTGAAATCAACCCAGATGCCCATCATTTGATGAATGGATAATAAAGATTTGGCACATATACACAATGGAATTCTACTCGGGAGTAAAGAAACATGATACAATGAAATTTCTGTGATCAATTTATTTGGAAAAAGGGAAACTAGGGCTGGAGAGATGTCTCAGTGACTAATGGTACTTGCCTACAATGTGGGAGGGGCCAGGTTTGATTACCCAGTCCCCACATAAAGCCATATGCACAAAGTTGTGAATGTGTCTGGAGTTTTCTTGCAGTGGTAGGAGGCCCTGATGCATGTAAACTCTCTCTTTCCTCTCTCTAATAAAAAAAATAATAAATAGCCGGGCGTGGTGGTGCACGCCTTTAATCCCAGCATTCGGGAGGCAAAGGTAGGAGGATTGCCATGAGTTTGAGGCCACCCTGAGATTCCATGGTGAATTCCAGGTCAGCCTGGGCTGGAGTGAGACCCTACCTTGAAAAACTGAAAAATGAAAAAACCAAATAATAATAATAATAATAATAATAATAATAATAATAAATAAATATCTTTTAAAAAGCCAAACTAGTAATTTTAGACTCTAAAACACTCTTCGCACCACTGATTACTTAACATGGGGATTTATACTGCTGAGAATAATCAGAGAAAGACTAAAGGCATTTAAAATATATTCTATCCCTTTAGTTTCAAGGAGAGGGCAAGGAGAGAGAGAATGGGCCTGCCTGGACCTACAGCCACTGCAAACAAATCCTAGATGCATGCACCACCTTGTGCATCTGACTTTACCTGGGCATTGGGGAACTGAATGCAGGTTAGACTTTGTAGACAAGCAGCTTAACTACTAAGCCCTCTCTCTATCCCCACTAAATATATTTTCTTTGCACATATCTGCTATTCTTTTCTAAACATAATAATTTCTAAAATATCTTTAAAAATAGCTATAAGCATCATTAGATAAGAAAAACTCAAGAAAGCAAGTGTCAGTTCTTGAAACAATCTTGCTTTCTGAAGATTTCAACAAGATTACTGATTAGAATAAGTCAAATATTCTAGTGTCTTGGAAGCCATATGATTGGACCATAAAATGTGAGTCTCAAGACAATATGTACTGTAAAATATTCTGTATTTGTATCAACTTTCTGGTCAAGTAAATTCAGTTTTGTTGTGGATATAATGTTAATGTCTTTCTGAAATATGCAGCTTGAACCAGAAAATGAAGATATACTTCATTTTGAAACCCACATGGTAAAACTGAAGTGATTGTGAGTTGAGCATTATTAGAACAATTGTCCTGTGAGTTTCAACAAATTCCTGTGAAAGTGACTCTTTTTCTTATTCATCTGAATGCAATAGTGTTTATATATTCAACAGAAATGCAGCAAAAATAGAGAATGACAAGCTAATTTTGATATTTTTATAACTTTTTAAATTTTATTTATTTATTTGTAAGCAGAGATAGAAGAGAGACAGAGAGAGAATGGACATGCCAGGGCCTATAGCCCTGAACTAAGGATGCATGTGACCCTTGTGCATCTGGCTTATATGGGTCCTGGGGAATTGAACCTGGGTCCTTTGGCTTTGCAAGCAAATGCTTTAACTGCTAAGACATTTCCCCAGCCCTTAATTTATATCTATTTATAAATTCAGAAAATCTGAAAGAATGTATTTAGTAAATATGTAAAATGTATAATTTAATAAAGTAAAAATTCCCTAAAAGATAGACATCTATTTTAAAATTTAAATTATTTATTCTAAACCCATCTGTAAATTAAATCCATTTTGTCTTTTACAGGACTTATTGCATTGTTATAATAAAAAAAAACTCTTTCAATAGTATATATTTGCCAGTCCATTATGTTAGAGGAAATACAGATTCACAAATTTCAATAGAGGCCATCCTTTGCAATAACAGTGTCTCAATCATTAATATTACATGTATCTATCTGGCAATACTATGTTTGTAAAGGTATTTTTCAATACTAATATTTGTAAAGGTAAATTTAGAAATTGTGTACATATAATTCATCCCAGGCCATACTGACTTATATACTACTTATCTTACATGATTTGTGCCAAAATAAATTTAAACCAAAGATTTGAATTCAAATTTAAATTTGCTTAAAAATTTATATTATGTGTATACGTGTTTATTTTTGGTGAGTATGTGCAAGTGTCGATGTATATGTGTATGAAGTGTGTGTACATATGTGTGAGCATGGGTGCTCATGTGTGGAGATAAGAAGACAACTTTTGGGTGTCATTCCTCATCTTTTACTTCATTTGACGCAAGGTCTCTCATTGTTCACCGCTCCATTTGTCAAACTAGATGCCCACAGCTTTTTGTGGGCTTTTCTATGTCTGCCTCATTTCTTTAATGCTGGTGATATCCCAACTACAGAGTCAGACATGTACGTTAGGAGGAAATCTGAACTCGGGGATTCATGAGAGCATCACAAGTGATTTATCCACTGAGCAGCTTTCTAGCCCTAACTTTATTTTCATGAGAAGAAATACTTGATAAGGTCCAGAAAATATGAGACCTACCAACATAATACCTTGTGAACACAAAAAAAAAAAATAATACTATCTCAACTTTTAAAAATAGGATTAAGGCCTAGAGTGTAACGCCACGTTAGAGTGTTAGACCAAAATATGTAAGGCCCTGTATTAAATCCCCCAAACTGAAGAGTATGAAGATAAAAAGTAACAATAGAACATGTATATTTGGAAACATGTCACCACAACAGAAATATGATAATATTTTAGAATTATGGTTAAATTCACTAATAATACTTCAATTCTCTGTTATTCAAGAATCTCTAAATACACAAAGAGCAATGAACCAATAAACAAGTGGAGGAAAGACGAGTATTTCTGACTGTTTATTTTCTCATGTGAGTCCTCTTAAGGACTTTGATTAGGCAAAGGTATATTTCCTAAGGGAACATTAGTAGTTCAGCCTTGAAACCCTTATTTCCAAACACTGCCCTAAAAGGTGAGTTAAACAAGAAAAAAAGACAACAAAAAGTCACAATTATGAAAAAAAAGTCTAAATAGACACATAGTCATTTGCTTGGTGCTACCTTAATATTTTTATTGTTTTTAAGCACACTACTTTGGTAACATAATGACATTAGCATTCCTGGAGCAAACATTTAATAACCTAGGTGACCATGTTCAACTTCCCAAATGTTAATTGATTCTATTACAAATTGCTTATGGCATATTCAAGGTGTAATAAGAAATTAGCACTGACCATATAAAACAGAGCAAGCATTATAAAGCCAAGCCTTAAAGTCAGGTTTTCTTCAGCCTCTTTTCTATGTAACGAAGCAAGATATTCATACATAAAATTATGAACACATTTAGATAATTCACTATGTAAATAAATACCAATAAAATATTGAAATTATACATAAATTTCTCGATAAAAGTGGAAGGAATTGTTACTAATTATTCCTTTAAAATAATTTCTTCAGTTATTCCATCATCAGTGGTAGAGGAAAATCAGTAAAATTTCCTATACTCAGTGTCTCAGAATTAAACGCATCATTAAATATTTATTGTGAGTTGCATGATCACTCTAAACCATCCGTAAACCATGCCCTAATCCTCTCCTCCTCAGTCAGCTGATCATAGGGCACACCCCATAATGTGTTAAATGCACTCTTGGGACAGAAGGTATTGTAACAGGAATAGAAACCATAGGCATTTGGGGCAACTTCCTTGTGTAACTTACTTGTGCCTTCGGGGCCTGTTCAAGCTCAATCATGTATATACCACTTTCACTTGATGATAGACTGCTGCTGTGCATGTCCAACTTTATGGCCTGGTGGGTCAGATAACACCCAGTTCATAATGTGCAGCTCAGGTCGCATAGTAAGTTGATGGCCCATTGTCAAGCATTCAGTTTCCATTAAGTTCCAATAGCAGGCCAAGAGCTATCTCTCAAAGGGAGAATAATTGTCTCCAGATGACAGAAGGGCCTTGCTCTAGAATCCCAAAGGCCTCAGTTGTGATTCATCTAGGGGGCCTGCCAAAAGCACCAAAAAGCATCCCTATCTGCCATGGACACCTCAGGTATCATTGGGTTTGCTGGATCATATGGCCCAAGTGGCAGAGAAGCCTGCACAGCAGCTTGGACATGTTGAAGATCCCTTCTCTTGTTCAGGGTTCTACTGAACACAACTAACAGCTTTCTAAGTCACTTGGTATATGGGATAGAGTAACACACCCAAGTGAGGAATGTGCTGACTCCAAAATCCAAATGGGCCCACTAGATGTTGTGCTTTTCTTAGTGGTAGGAGGGGCCAGGTGCAACAACTTATCCTTCACCTTAGAAAGAATATCCCTGCATGCAACACACCACTGAACTCCTAGAAATTTCACTGAGGTGGAAGGTCCTTGAATTTTGGATGGATTTATTTCCCACCCACTGATACACACATGCTGTACCAATAACTCCAGAGTGGCTGCCACCTCCTGCTCACTTGATCCAATCAGCATAATGTCATCAATATGATGGACCAATATGACACCTTGTGGAAGGGACAGGTGATCAAGATCCCTGCGAACTAAGCTGTGACACAGGGATGGAGAGTTAATATAACCTTGAGGTAAAACAGTAAAGGTGTACTGCTGACCTTGCCAGCTGAAGGGAAATTGCTTCTGGTGGTCCTTAGGGACTGGTATGGAGAAAAAAGCATTCACAAGATAAATAGCTGATACCAGGTACCAGGAGATGTGTTAATGTGCTCAAGAAACCACATCTGGTACAGCAGCTGCAATTGGAGTCACCACTTGATTAAGTTTCTGATAATCCACTGTCATTCTCCAGGATCATCTGTTTTCTCAACAGGCGAAATAGGAGAGTTAGAGGGAGACACAGTGGGAACCACCACCCCTGCACCCTTCAAGTCCCTAAAGTGGCATTAAGTTCTGCGATCCCTCCAGGGATGTGATAATGTTTTTGGTTCACTATTTTCCCTGGTGGAGGGAGCTCCAATGGCTTCCATTTGGCCTTTCCAACCATAAAAGCCCTCATTCCAAAAGTCAGGGAACCAATGTTGGGGGTCTGCCAAGTCCTCAGTATATCGATCCCAATTATGCATTCTGGGACTGGGGAAATAACCACAGGATGAGTTCGGGGGCCCACTGTACCCACTGTCAATATAACATGTGCCAAAACTCCATTGATCACCTGACCTCCATAAGCACCTACTTTAACTGGAGGGTCATGATGCTGTTTGGGGTCTCCTGGGATCAATGTCAATTCAGAGCCAGTGTCCTGTAAGCCCCCCAAAGTCTGATTATTTCCTTTTCCCCAGTGTACAGTTACCCTAGCAAAAGGCCATAGGTCCCTTTGAGCAAGGATAGGACTAAGCTTAATATTGAAACTTCTGGGGACTGTAGGAGGTTCCTTCCTCAAGGGAACCCAGCTACCCCTTCAATCAAGGGGTTCAGGATCTGTAAATTGGCTCAAGTCTGGAAACTTGTTAAGAGGCCTTGATTCTCTGTTGATATAATTCATAATGGCTTCTGTTCCCTTGCTCTGGAACTTTTCTGCTTATATAGATCAAGCAAGAACTTAGTAGGCTTCTTATCTCTTTCACCTCTGAGATTAATCAGCCAGTACCAAAGATCTCTACAGGAGTGACACCATTATGAACATTGTTTTACCTATGCTGCTTATTACCATGAACATGCTCACCTCACATTTGGTGATTCAGTGCTGTCACTTGGCCCTTGTTACCCCGAGACCCAGTTAGACCCACTGCATCTAAGTCATCTAATGCAGCAACTGTGGCTCCCACTATGGTGTCTCCTTTACATGTTATAGCAACTACTGGCAACTTTAAGTATTCCGGGGCTCCCTTCACAAATCTGTTTCTTAAAGTCTTAGTGAAGGGCACTTCTGGATGCTCCCATTTTGGGGGTAAAGATTGGTGTACATGGCAAATCCACTTGAGCATTACAAGTTCTCTGAGCCTTTTAATCCCTTCATCAGCATTAAGACAAGGGGTATCACACAGTGTGAGCTCACAGTAAGCCATCTTTGGATCCATACTTCAGCCAACCAATCAAATAACTGTTGGCACCTGTTCTAACCTGAGCTATAGTGTTAAATCTAAAATCACTGCTCAATTGGCCCATTGTAATAAATTAAGCCTTATCTAATCTTATATTCCTTTATCCATCATCTCACACCCTTAAAATCCATTCCCACACATATTCCCCATGCTTCTGCCTATACAAGTTAGAAAACTCCTGATGCTCTTTAGGGGTGTGCCACACCTCCTCTTGAGTCACACTTTCTATTTCACCTTTAGGGGCATGCCTAGTCTTTCACCTTGTTATGGGCAGTGAGGGGCATTAGCACCTTCTGCAGGGAGGGTCATTGCTGGTTCCTCAGACAAAGAAGAATTAATTTCCTCAAGCAAGGATGGAGAGGGCAATACTTCAGGGTGTAGGGGTGGGGATGCTACTGTTGCTAAGGGAGGGAGGTTACATTCTTAATGCAAAACATTTTCAGAATCTGAGAGTTCAATGTCCCCAGATTCTTGAGGGTCTTCCCACACATCCCCATCCCAAGTCATAGGATCCTACTTTTTTTTTTTTTTTTTTTTTGATCAGTGCCCTCACTTTAACTTCTGATAGCCTGTGAGCCTGGGCTTTGAGTTGACATTGCAAGTTAGCCAATCTTACAATGAGAGCTTGGGTTTGGTTTTCTGCAATTTGAGCCCTGTTCTGTCTAGAGAGGAGCCTCTCCTCCAGGGCACACTTAGAAACCTTCAGATCATATATGTGAGTCTCAAGTGTGGAAATTTCCATTCTGAGCTTCTGCTGTTCCCTTAATAGTTTATCCAGAGATGCCAGAAGCAACCAACCAGCATCATTTGTATTACTATTCCACAAATATTCGAAAGATTTAGATACAGAGTCACTAAATTCCTTGCTCTTCACAGGATTACAAGGATCTTCACAAGGATTAGTTTATGTCAGTCCAACAATAGCAGTTTGCATGTCTGAGAGTCAAAGAAGCTGGTAGCTGCTCAGACCACAAACTTGGATGCCTCAACAGTCCTAATCCAGCGCTGAAGGCCTGGAGGTGTCCTGGAGAGATGCCACTCTTCAGTCCACGTTGGTCTTCAGTCCACACTGGAAAGCAGCAAGCAGGGAGCAGCAAGCAGCCAGGTGGGAGGAGGGGATACTGTCTTTCCCAAGCTTCCTTAGATAAAGCCCCCTCACTCCCCACCCCCACCCCAGAGGGGCTGCCCTCTCTGGGTGAAGGGCTCACTCTGGGGGAAAGATTCCTCCATTAGTCAATCCTCCCTCGAAGCAACCTCAGAGATCCACTTACAGGTAATGTTGGTGGATTCCTAAACAGATTAAGTTGACATAAAATTTAACCATCACAACATGGAACTATAGAAGGCCTTGGATATCTAATACTATCTCAGCAAAAGAAACACTTCAGAGTTATCCCCATCTTTGACCTCAAAATATACTACAAAGTCCTAGTAATAAACACAGCATGGTATTGGCACCAAAACAATGGAACAGAATAAAATATCCAGACCTTAATTTAAGCAACCATATCTACTTGATCTTTGCCAAAGGCACCCACCACCAATGCACACTGGAGAAAAGACAGCATTTTCAACAAACAGTGCTAGAGAAATTAGATATCCACAATATATAAAAATACAACTAGAGCCAAGCACGGTGGTGCACGCCTTTAATCCCAGCACTTGGGAGGCAGAGGTAGGTGGATCACCGTGAGTTTGAGGGCACCCTGAGACTACATAGTGAATTCCACGTCAGCCTGGGCTATAGTGAGACCCTACCTTGAAAAAACAAACAAACAAAAAAAAAAAAAAACACAAAAACAAAACATACAACTAGAACCACTCTTCTCACCATGCATAATTATCAACTGCAGATCACTTAAGGACCTCAATATAAGACTATCAGGGGAAGTGGGGGTAAACTTCTTGAATAGGAAATTAATCAAAAACTCAACCAGTGGCATCTTATAAAACTAAAAAGCTTTTGGACAGACAAGTGTACCATAAATAGAGCCAAGAGATAACCCACAGATTGGGAGAAAATCTTTTCCAGCTATAACTCTGACAGAGGACTAATACTTCCTATCTACAAAAAATTGAAAAAACTAAGCAATAAAACAATCAACTCAAAAATGTAACAGAGTACTAAAGAGAATCTCAAAGGAGACAATACAAATAGCCAATACACATTTAAAGAAATGTCCAACATCCTTAATCATCAGTGAAATACAAATTAAAACAACTTTGATATTGCATATTATTCCAGTCAAAACATCAATCATCAAAAAATTAAATGATGGCCAGGCATGGTGGCACGTGCGTTTATTCCCAGCACTTGGGAGGCAGAGGTAGGAGTATCACCAAGATTTCAAGGCCACACTGAGACAACATAGTGAATTCCAGGTCAACCTGGGCTAGAACCTGATCCTACCTTGAAAAACAAACAATTACAAAAATCAATCAAATGACAACACATGTTTGTGAGGCTGGGGGGAAAGAGGAACCGTTATTTACTGCTGGTGGGAATGAAAACTTGTACAACCACTATGGAAACCAGTATGGAGACTCCTGAAAAAGACAAAAAATGATTTCCCATCTGACTCAGATATTCCTCTCCTCACTGTCTACCCTAAAAGACTCCACTGTCTACTTCAGGGATACTTGCTCAAACATGTTTATTGCACAAAAATTAGTAAATGGTATCAACCCAGATGCTCATCCACTGATGAATGCATAATGAAGATTCAGTACATCTAAACAATGGAATTCTACTCAGTAGTAAGGAAAAATGAAATAATGAAATTTTCAGGAAAATGGATGGCCTTGGAAAATATAATCTTAAGCAATGTCATGCAGCCTAAGAAATACAAATGTCACATGTTTTCTCTAATATGAGCCACTTAAACCTGACCTGTAGAAGAGTTGTCTAAAAGGGAGTAAGCATTAGGTCTATGTGTATGTGTGTAACTAGAATGAGACTAGAAAATGGGAACTAGAGAAGGAAGAGAGGATGGGTTACCAGACAAACCAGTAGAAGGAAAAAAATATTGGGGTAGGAGAGTGAGAGGATTCAGAAAAAGGGAAGGTGTGGGGATTCAGAGAAAGGGAAGATGTGGGTGAGGACACTAAACACAACTAAAAGCTAAAGCAGACAGCACAATAGGAACCTTTCCCCATAAAACAGTGTATGACATAGAACCCGCAATTAAGGGAGATGTGAGACCAGACTGAAATGAAGGTGGAGCAAGCTTAATCTTCAAACCATGGGCTCTGGCTTGTGGATCCCAGAGCCAGGTCTGGGTTAACCTCCACTCTGAGCAGTTGGCAAGGGTGATCACTGTGTCCCTCCCCCATTTCTACTAAAAACAATGCAGTTCTTTTCCAAGCTCTTGTTTACCAGACAATGCTAAAAGATAAGACCCAATTGCTGAGGACACTACATGCTGTCAGAATACTGACAGAGAAAATGTGTGAATGGAGAGGAAAGACAGTCCCCCTCCGCTAAACCCTCATGGTGTTGGAAAGTGCTATGGGAGCTAATGCCTTGACAATGGTCACCAACAGCATGAATAAGCAGGAGACCCTGCATGCCACACAATTTACCAGATGGACAAAAAAAGTACACACTTGTGCAATAGTGGCACACGGCCTTTGTGGGTAACAAACAGCCATCTTATTGGACATGAGGCCCACTAAGTGGGAGAGGACTCATAACTGGTACAAGGAACCAACTCAGCACCCCATGGTCAGGAAAATCGCAAAGACCATAGAGAAGCCCCCAGTGTTCCTTGTGCAAGTTGAGTGGGTAGTTTCATCAAAGCGTCTGTCAGCTCCTAGGCATATCCCCTTTAATTAAAGCCACTTTTACCCTTTGTCACATAATCTGTTATATATTATAGATGGCAGAGAATATTGGGGAGATCTCAGATATATCAACAAAAGGAAAAACAGCCTAATGCTTGCAAGAGAATAAGACACCTCTACCATATTTTACACATCCAGGAAAATATCAACATTGTGGTGAATATATCACAACAGAAATGCAGAGGCTACAGAGCAATCAACACTAGCCCATAACACACCTGCCAAGGCTCAGTGACTATTGTAGAAGAGAGATATGGAAGATTGTAAGGGCCACAAGGTGGATAGAAACAACCTGAGGCATAGCTTCCCCCAGAGACAGAGGCTCTAGTTACTCCATAGTAAACACCAATAACTCTACTGAGGAGGGCCCTCAGTGGAAGAGAAATGGAGACCAGGGGAGGATGCACAATACAACCTATGTTACAAAATTAATTAAACACACAGAGATTGTCCTTGGTGGTCTTTACCTAATCAGGAGAATCCTTAAAGGAGTTCACTATATTCTTGAAGACAGAGATTCCAATGTAGGGCTGGTTCAATGGTTAAGGCGATTGCCTGCAAAGCCTAAAAACCAGGGTTCGATTCCTCAGTACCCACATAAAGCCAGTTGCACAGCAGTGCATACATCTTGAGTTTGTTCATGGTAGCTAGAGTCCTGGCTGACCTATTCATATTCATTTATTTTTTTCTCTCTCTCTTTCTCTACTTGCAAATAAATAAATAAAATACTTGTTATGAATGTCCCTTGTGGCCAGGAACATTAGCATCCAAACCATGAGGCAGTGAATGTTACCAACAATAGGGAGGAGCTGGTAACCATATCTGAACTCATTGAATCAGAGTCAACTTTTTAATCTTATTATTTTGACACAATGGAGAGCAAACCTATAGCCAATGGAATTTACAAATATGGTAGCAGAGCTTTTAATCTTTAACTACAGAGCCACTTTCACAAACACTCTACTTCCCCTTGGAGAAATAACAAGAAGTCATTATTGAAAAAATCTGAATTTTAAACAATTTTGGAATAAATTACCTATGCACTTAAAGGGAAACACTAAATGTCCTTCCACATTCCTTAATTATTATTTGAAAGGGTGATATATCCTCTAACATCCTTCAAAAACTAAGCTTACCATATTTCATATGATCCTCATACTTTTTTTTTTTTTGGCGACACAGAGACAGAGAGAGGGAGAGGAAGACAGAGATGAACGCTCCAGCAGCCTCTCTGCTGCTGCAAACGAAATCCAGATGTGTGCGCCCCCTTGTGGTCAAGTGCAGCATTGCTCCCTTTGCATCTGGCTAAACGTGGGACCTGGAGATTAGAACCGCTGCAGATTGGAGCCGGCGTTCTTAGGCTTAGGAGGCAGGTGCCTTAAGCACTAAGCCATCTCCCCAGCCCCAGGTCCTCATACTTTTAATTGGCTATATAGAAATTAATATGGTTTTATATAGTAAAGTTAAATTATAAAGGTAAATTCTATAATACGTTATTTGATCAAAGGAACCTATTTTTTCTCTATAAGGATTAAGCCCGTTTTGAAAATAACAATATCTGGGGACCAGGTAAAAAATGTGAGAAAGGGATTAGGAAACACTAAGAGCTGGCTTATTTTAAAATCCATCTACTACCTTAAATCCATTTCTGGCACACATCCCAGATGAAGTACAAATTGCAAAATATTCAAAATCCCTCTTCAGGGATCATGAAACATAATCTAAAATACAGCTCTATAAGAACACATTCATTATATAGGGGACAAAACAAAGAATATGCCTCAACGTGTCCAAAGAAAACATCTATAGCAAGCATATGCTGTGGTGGTACCAAGGGTGGACTGTAAAAATGTGATGTAATAGAACAAGTTTCCTTCTTCAGGGGAAGAAACTTGTATATAGCTCATTTCTTTCAAGCTCATTAGACTTCAATTACATTATTATTTTTTTTTTTTGGCTAAGATCTCCTTTTCCTCCTTGTATTGAATTCTCTGCCCAACCTTTGCTGCTTCAAATTCACTATCCTCACTCTTTGTAAACCTCAACAAGCATCCAAAATTAACTGAGGACGGCATGCTTCTGCCAAACCCAACCCAGTCTACAAATGAAATAACTCTGTTTTCTTTTCTCATCTGTGATCTTTTGCAAGCAGTCATTTGGAAAATACATATACCTTCTGTTGATCAGGTCATATATAATTGGTGTATTTTCCAATTTCAGGGATCTCAAGTTATTTTAACTTCTCAGACTCTATGAGGCTCCACATATGGAATGTTTATTGAACATAATGCTACATACTTGCTGCCAAATTGGACTTTTCATTTCCATTATATTCCTTTCCACTTTTAAAATATCTCATCCAATAAAGTCTTTGATATTAAAAAAAAATAAATCAGCTCATCAAATCATCTGAATAATGGTGATGAGAGCACTTCCCTATATCTTGATTATTTATGACTACATTTTTTGAGCAGTTCTCTCAGACCACAGTTGTGATAACTTTGTTTTCAGCAGCAAGCTTCAGTCCCATTAGAAAATGTCCTATGTGTTTGGGAGGCCCATTGGAATTCCTTCAGCATATGTATTATAGTTCTTTCCATTCACAAATTATTTTCATGTCCAAAGAAATATTCCTCATAAAGTTCAGCTGAATATCACCACTGTGAGCTAACAGTAATGTATGCAGGCTAGAATATGCTATTTTATGTTGTCAGGAGAATTCACATTTGTTCTGCCACTCTGCTCAGAATTTTCTCTTTACAAATCCACTAAGTGGCTCTTTGCAATGTTAACCTTAGGGAGTGCTCAAGCTTATCATCCAAACTTCCAGATATGATGAATGGCTGAGCCAAAAAACATATTTGCAAAGGACATGGGCTATATAAAGCTTGTAGAGCTTTGATTGATCATGTTTACTCGATGGGTACAAATGCTATTGGCCTTTAAAGAATATTTGAGGGTTTTAGGTGCTGTTTCCTTTTTTTTTTTTCTTTTTAAAATGAGCTTTTTTTCTAACCAGCATCTAAAAGAGGTTATACAATAAATTGTTGTAAAGCACCAGTGACTAGTGATTTGGCAACAAAACAATTTCCTTTCTTCTGGAATATATGCAAACAGTATACCTAAGGGTAAACATTCAATATACTATTACTTTTCAGGTCCAATTGTTTCATATATTATGTAAAAGCAATTTTGGTAAACAAAGCAAATTGCTTGATTTTAATTCCTAAGCCCAATATTGACTAGATTCCATATTTGATGTACTTTTCATAATCCTCCATATAGCCCAAGTGGGGCATGACCTTGGAATTATAGAAACAAACTCTTTGATATGTTTGCAGAAGCGTAGGCTGGTTTCTTTTTAGACAAGGAAAACTAACCCTTAAAATGTGTGGCCATGATTTGCTAACGGCTTGTAGGAATAGAAACTGAGGAAATGAAACTAACTCTTGGTGTTACTTACGCAAGAGTGGGTTAGGTACTTCTAGGAGCAGTGCCTGATGCTTCTACAGCTGTGCCTGTCACAGACAGGCACTCATGGGTGCTTTTATTGAACAGTCAAAAGATAATCAGACATGAAGAATTAGGATTATATTAGCAAAGGACAGGAAACGTGTGAGTGACAGGTAAGAATCTTCTGACTCTGAATAATCCTAAACATCTGTTAAGGGGGTGAATTAGGGGAATGACCTTTTGGACTCTGCTGATGCAGAAAGATAAACACTGTTCACAAATGCAATCACACCAAGCCCACCTGCTATCTTCAAGAGATCTGTAGTAGTTCTATAGGCGATTTGTTATTGATTGCATTGTCTTCAATGACATGGTCAGCACTCCTCACACCTGCATGCTTGTTCTTGGTCATGAGTCTAACCAGACCACTGAGAAAATTGGGTAAATGCATAACATCTCTTAACAATCCTTGCCAATATTGGTCATCTGTGCTGTGCAGCTCAAAGGTATACCAAGACAAAGGAAACTTAGTCACATTTCTTTAAGCAAGTAGATTACATGGTTATAAGATTCATTTTAGAACAAGTTAAAAGTCAGGAACTTAGCAGAAAATGGATCTCAATAGCAATGTTCTCAGAAAAGTTATGGATATGGTCCATAAGAAATATTACAACAGTTCCTTTCCATAGCTTACTTTCATATTTATTATACTTCATTCCCACAGTATGTATGTATGTATGTGTGTGTGTGTATATGTATGTATGTGCATATATATATGCATAGGAAAAGATTCTCACTAATGTTGAAACTAACTTTCATCTGATCTCATAATCTCACATACATACATACATATATATGATTTGTGGGAACAACAAACGGTTCAACAATTACTAATTGAGTATCAAATATGGATAATGTACTTGTGTGTGTTTGAAGTTCATAGCATTGAAAAAATTGGTCTCTGTTTTCCTAGCTAACATCCTAGTAAGAGGTGAACAATATTAAACAATACAGATAGCACATATCGGGTGGTGATGAATATAATGTGGAAATATAAAGGAGCACATTCTAGAGATGCTCATGAAGAAAGGATCTTGGATCAGAGAGAGAAGAGCTGAAAAAAAAATATGTTCAGATATCTGAGGTGAGAACAGTGAAAATAAAGGGAGCTTGTATAAAAACCTCAAGGGAATTAAAGAGAAGATTAAATATTAACTCATAAACCAATCCTTTGAAAATGTTAATAAGGATATATTATCATCACATCTTTTAAATACTATAATATCTGCAACTTCACTGACTAGACATGGGTTGCAACTTGCCCCCCAAAACATAATTCATCCTGAGATGACACCACCAAGCTCAGCAGAACTGCCATTATTGAAGGGATATATAAAAGTTAGAATCATTTGTCCCAAAGAGACATTTTATTATAGATAATACAGTCCTTAGCAATTTCCTTTTTAATCAAAAAGGATACTTAATATGACAAGAAATTTCCAAATCCAGACTGCAATTCAGCCCAAGTAGAAAAATAACAATTTCCCCAGCAAAACTGATTTCAAAGCTATCATCATCCATCATTGTCGTCATCAATCACCAGAGACAGCTGCTATGGCAGCATTATTTTAAGTCCATGTTTGACTCGATGACAGCTTAACCTTCCAGGGGAAGCAGAATACGCTCTGTTTATATACCAGCCAAACATAGGAAAAGATTCTCACTAATGTTGAAACTAACTTTCATCTGATCTCATAATCTCACAATGACAGTGGATGATTGAATACGTGCGTGGAGTTTTCTTATGAACACTCAGCCTTCCATCAAGTTTGGTAGAGAGTGCATTCGTTCAAAGTTTACTGCAGTCACTGCATCAGCATAACCTTCTCAACACAGCTGTGTGTCAAGTACAGGTAGAGATGCATGCATGTATCTCTTCTGGGAACAAGAGAAGACACTCTTGCAAACATACTCTAAGACACGGTGGACATATGTTCTGCGTGTGATAGTCCCACTCATTCTTGGCCTTCACTTGCTGCCATTCATTTCCCATGACTTCTGTGTCCCCATATTTACATTTACACATTTACTCCAAATTATTGTAGATCCTTCACAAAATGTTCCTTGGGTCCCTAAGACACAAGTGTCTTTCATCTCTGGCTTCCCCATCAGACATCATCAATGCTTCTTTTAGCAACTCAATTTGCTTTCTACCTTGTGTTAGAATCATTAGTTTCCCTCATCCACTTCTTGCTTTTGATAGAAAAACTCTTATGGGTAATCATTACAAAACCAGCATTATACTTCATAACAATGTAATGGAGTAAACATATATAGATTTCCAAATACCACTGCTAACACATGTGCTGCAATGCAAAACCAAGATCCTAGGTCAAAGATGCACCTTCCACTCTTCTGAGCCTAGCTAGAACACAGACAATAATAGCTACCCATGAAAGCTACTTACTGACCAGCAGTTTTACTGTTCAAAAGAAATTATTAAAATAAGATGACAAGACCCCATTAAAAGTGTGCCTGTAGAAAAGAGTATTATAAATTATTTCATCATTATTCCCACCCCGGTATCCCACTGCTTGGATGACAACTTTTTGTATATTTCTTAATGATTACTATACTATGTATTAACAAAAAAACATTATAGGGTATGGGTTGATGGTTAAGGCTCTTGCCTGCTAGACCAAAAGATCTGGATTTGATTTCCCAGGAACCACATAAGCCAGATGCACAAGGCAGCACATGTGTCTGGAGTTTGTTTGCAGCAACTGAAGGCCCTGGTCCACCCATTATCTCTCTCTCTCTCTCTCTCTTTATCTCTGCTTCTGCCTCTTTCTCTCTCACTCTCAATAAAGAAATAAATAAAAGGCTAATAAAAATATTGCAGATTTTTGGCCATACAATATTTTGTCAGGAGAATAACATGTAAACCAATTCCATTGTCTTAAATCAAGATAGTAAGAGTTCTCAAAACATTCACATCATGCATTTCTAATGCTCAGTGTTCATTAATTTCATTTAATTATTTTAATATCTGTATTTCTTATGAATAGCTGCAATATTCTCAATGAAATGTGAGTTGTCAAGGACATAATTATCAGCAGAAAAATCACTGTCAGTGTGACTGTACACATTGTTATTTCCTTTTCCTGAAGATGAGAATCCTCACTTGGGAACCTATGAGCTGCATGATTCCTCAAGTTCATCTTCATATTGCTACAACCACCTGGCAACAAGTTGCCACTCAAAGCGTTAAACTACGAGTGCAGTATAAAATGTGTCTATTTTGCCTTAATGTAACTCCTCAAATGCACTTCATTCTTATTTGCCTCAGTTTCCACCCTAATAAACTATGACACTATTGTCTATGAGCTCATTGTTTGCCAAAATATGCCCCAAGCATACTGGGAAATAAATATGTGAGAGGACTGGAGTCTATCCACTATATCTAGTAACACTTCCATTTAGTACATTAATATGTTATTTAGCTTTAAGGTGCCACAGGGTATTTAATGTGATAACATATACTGTACAGTAGTAGTATTTATTATTTCTTAATGAATTTTACACTGAAGCAGTTCTTTGGCATGTTTACATATGAATACATGAGTGTATGTGTGTTCATGTGTAGGCACAGATATGTGCTTTTACATATGTATGTACATGTTTGTGGAAGCCAGAAGCCAATATCAGGTGTCATGCTCAATTAACATCCACTTTAATTTTTTTAAATTATTTTATTTATTTTTGGAGAGAGAAACAGAGAGGGAGAGGAAGACAGAGCTGGGCGTGCCAGCAGTCTCTCAGTTGCTGCGAACAAAATCCAGATGTGTGCGCCCCCTTGTGGGCAAGTGCGGCATTGCGCCCTTGCGTCACTTTGCATCTGGCTAACCGTGGGACCTGGACATTGGAACCGCTGGAGATTGGAACCAGCGTTCTTAGGCTTAGCAGGCAGGCGCCTTAACCGCTAAGCTATCTCTCCAGCCCAATATCCACTTTAATTTTTTGAGACAGTCCCATGCTGAACCTAGAGTTTACCAATTCAGCTAGATTACATAGGTATTAAGGATTGGAGACCTACCTGGGATTATAGGCACACATTACCGTGCCCAGCATTTTACATGTATGCCGTGGTTCTTGAACTCAGGTCTTTATCCTTTATCCAAAGATGACTTGACCCACTGCAAAATCTCTGCAGCCCCTCAGAAAACTTCTCCATTAGACTTTCTATATTTTGAAAACTAAATATTATGAATTTCTAATATTAAGTATATGTTAAATAAGTTCTTATTTTCATTTGCAAACTCTACAATTAAATTCATAGATCTGCAATAGATTTTCACATTCAGGATAAAAGTTGTGTCTGTTGCCCTGGTTTTCTTTAGTTAAACTTTTACTTTTCCCATGTTTTTCTCCTGAAGGGCTCATTATTAGTTGTTTATTCTTTCAGTTCATTTAGTCCCTTCATTGTTTTTATCCTTAAATCATTCTTTCTAAACCATCATTGTCCAACAGGAATATTATATAAGACATAGATGTCATATTAAACATTTTATTAGCAAGATTAAACATAATGCTCCATTAAAGTAAGTTTAATGACATCTAATATATTCAAAAAATTTCAACAGAGAAAATGTTAAATCTTAGCAATATATTTTAATTCTATGTATTTAGTCTTTGAAATCCAATGTCCACTTCATATACACATACAGTGATTTGGAAACATATTTCAGGTGCCCAAAATGCAGGTAACATTCACAGTCACTTCATTTGACCCAGCTTGAAAACATGCCTAGTAAATGAATGGCTTTAAAAAAAATAACACATGAAAATACAGAAAATGATTCCTCGGTCATCATAAGGGGAAGATACATCTTACTTTTGGTATGCTTTTCAAGATGCGTTCAGCTTTTTTTTCTGTTATTTTCTTATGGACAACAACCATATATCGCAAAAGCACATAACTTTCTTCACACGAGCATCTGTAACATCACGATATGAATAATTGAACTCTGAACTTTTAGTATGATTTGAACATGGATATGGCCCTCTAAGAAGGCTCTGTACTAAAGGCTTATACCCAAGGAGGAAGGATTTTCAGGGATTATGGACAACTTAGAGGTGAAGCCCACTAACAAGTCCTCAGGTCATGAGGGAATGCATTGAAGAGGATGACAGAGATCCTACTCTCTGGGTCTTACAGGCTTTTTATGCTTCATGGTTTTTGATGTGAGCGGTATGTTTCTACCTACACTCCTTGCCCTCAACATGACTCTGAGGTTAAAAACCATGGAGCTGCTTGAGCATGGTCTGGAACACCCAGAACTGTATGCTAAATAAATCCTTTCTTTTTTATACATTAACTGCCTCCAATGTTGTGTTATAGCAGCACAAAACTAATACTCTTTTCCACATCCAAAATCCCCAAATTTTAGGAATAGTATATGAAGGTCTCTCTTATTCAATCTTTCTCTCTCAAATAAATGTGTAAATAAATAAATAAAATATTTTTTAAAAATGGGTCTGGAGAGATGGCTTAGGTGTTAAGGCCCTTAAGGTTAGGCCTACAAAGCATAAGACCCAGGTTTGATTCCTCAGTACCCACATAAGCCAGATTCACAAGGCTGCACATGCATGTGGAATTTTTTGCAGTGGCTCGAGGCCCTGGCATTCCCATTCTCTTTTTTCTCTCTCTCTCTCTCAAATAATAATAAATACTTTTAAAAATAGAATAGTACATATAGAAATCTCAGAATTATCTTACTTGAATATTTGAGAATGCCTCATTTTTACGTGTCTACACTGAACTATGTCTCATCTATGTGATTTTGTTCATCTATTCATTATTAATAAGCACCAACCCCTCACTATGCCATAAGTATGGATCTAGAAATTGGTTATCAATAAATGAAGGTTTCTTCTCTAAAAATGTCCCTTGTTTTATTCGAGAGAGTACATTATAATAATAACCTAGAGCTCTAGATGCTGACATAAAAAAAAGTTAAAAAAAAGAAATCGACATTGCCAAGGCTAGTCAGAAGAGGATGGTTTTAACAAAGCTAAAAAGAAAAATACAAGTTTCAAAGAAAAAATACAAGTCATCAGGTCTGAGTGGGCAGTGACACAGTGGAATACTACATCTCATAAAGGGACAACAGTGAAAGAGTTATTGTACGTAATTACAATGGAATGCAATGATGAGATGAGTTAGACTACAATTCACTTCCTCAGGATCTTGCATATCAAACTTAGGCAATTCAGGTAAAATAATTACAGAGGAAGTGTTATATATATGAGGATAAATAATTTCCATCTTATGTCTCTTAAATATTGCTGTGATTCAAAATATCCATGAGTAGATATGAACTAAATCATGCACAAGGTTTTTTTGAAAAAACATTCTTTAGCATGTATGTTCCTTTTTCCTTTTAGGAGTTTGAAGACACTGGCAAAAGCCCATAAACCACAAAAATTAATGACTGTTAGGTATTATGCCTTTCCTTTTTAAAATTTATTTTTTATTTAGAGAGAGTGAGAGAGACAGAGAGAAAGAATTGGCACAACAGGGTCTCAGCTACTGCAATCAAACTCCAGACACTTGTGCCACCTACTGAGCATGTGCAACCTTGTGCTTATCTCAACTTGGTGCGTCTGGCTAACATAGGATCTAGAGAGTCAAACACGGCTCCTTAGGCTTTGCAGGCAAGCGCCTTAACCACTAAGTCATCTCTCCAGCCCTTATTCCTGTCTCTGTAGCTCTGACTTTCACAACATTCATTACGGAAGACAGGACAAAGGTGTAGTTCCCTGTGAGTTCCTACACTGTAACTCAAGAGAGCACAGAGGAATAGCATGATTACAAACTGAGGTGATCCTGCAGTACAGGTATATATAAATTTTATATAAAGACTTAATTTATTTTACTTTTTTGAGATATTGAAATTCACTTTGTAACACAAGCTGGCCTCTAACTTCATCAATATTTCTGCTTCTTCCTACTAAGTAACGTCTTTTTGTGTGGATGTCTAGGCTGGGAACCACTTTTCCACTAAACTACACCCCCAAGCTCCTGGAATCTGCTCGCAAATCATTTGGGAATGAATATTTTAAAATTTATCTCCTTTAAGTCTATGTTTTTTTTTTTTTTTTTTGGTAAATGTATTCCTACTTAATATCTTCAATCCACTGACCCAAAGTATAATGTTTACCTTAAGAAATTACTTTATCATGCAATTTTTTCCAAAATTTTTATTGTTCTTTCTCCCTTTTCAGAGCATAAATTTTCTATGAACAAGGACGACATTGGATCCCAAAGGGAACAAAATATGTTATATAACTTTTCAGCCTCAGGCTCTAACAGAACATTTATTATATGTAAAATATATAATAAATGAAGCTTCCAATTACCATGTATAGACTGGAGTACCTTCTACTAGTTCACATAATTATTCTAGATCATATTTGTACAATCAAATAGGGAAAGTAAAAAGGTGAGACATCAGATTTACGTACCATGTATTTTGGTCAGAATGTCTCCTTGTATTGTAAAATAAGGACAATGGAGAAAAATGTATTGTGGAGAAAAAAAATAAGTACTTTCATATTTTGCTACAATTTTCCTATTAACTATTAACCCTAGTATATCATGGTTGATTTCTATGTTATTTCAAGTTATATAAGATCACAGATATTAAATATTATGCTATAAATTTATAAAAGATCTATAAGGAAACTAAAACTAGGTTTCAAAAAAACATTGCAAATTTTATACCAAATAATCATGACCAAATCTGAATAATATAACTAATTCTGCTCGGCCAAACTCATGTTATGACAGGAGGATCAAAGAGGATGAGGTATTTGAATATGTTTATTAAATAGCAATTGTTGTTGCTTCTATTAACATTATTGATACGTAGTATTAAACAAGAATAGAAAGAATGTTCACAGCATATATTAGAAGATTTCTATCAAAGCTGACTCCTGATAATTGATTAAAAATACTTTAAGTTAAATTTAAAAGCTTAATTATTACATTGATTAGGGAAAAATAACTCATCCACTAAAAAGGTAATGACAAATAGTGAATATTTTTAAGGGGCTAACATAATTTAAAGTGTTAATAATCTCAAATATCAGATATTAGCAACTATACATAAAACATTTGTAAATCAGCTTGGTACCAAATGTTCTTTACATATCATTTCTTTTTATAAGAAATCTTTGCTTGGTTTATGAAGCAAATCACAGGCAGTACACTTTGAAATCAATTTCATTGTTTTCTTTGAAATTACTACATAGTAATTGAACATTTGCAATAAATTTTAATGACTAATGAAGTGCATAGTTGATTATATGACATTACAAAAAATATATTTCTATACCAAAGGGTTTGCACCATGATATTGGCTAAGGATTATATATGTTATTCTCTTTAAAAATATTGCAAATTATTACAAACAGTAAAACATTTAAAATAAGCAATTAAGATAATGATTGGTACTTACTGAAAGTATGTAAACATGTAAATAAAGCACCTCTGTGTACTTGTTTTCAGAGACCAATGTAGTACTAATTAGAGAAGTTGTAAATAGCACAGTTATTCTGCTGAATTAATTCCTATTTTCATTCCCTGAAATTTATTCATCTGTATGCAAAGCTTTGAGTAGATAGCTACAATGCTTAGTTTGAAAATATTCTCTTGATTCCTTTCTCCTCATTTTCAATGCATCATGATTTCTTAATATTTGTAATACACCTGCCAGTTATGATCACTTACTGGTTCAATTACTATTTGATCCTCCCTTTGTAGATTTTTCTCATTCTCTTTTCTTTAACAGAAAGACCCTTCCTAATGTCCTTATCTGCCAAAGCCCTATTTATCTGAGAGTGTGGAATTCAATTTCTGTGTCTTCCACAGGACCATCCTCTAGGTCATCACAGTCAGCTTGTCTGCTCATGGCAGCTCCACTAAAACCTGTTACTTTGTGACCAAACACATACTCTTTTGGGTCCTTCTCTAAATTAGACACTGCTTTTTCCTACCTGAGGCTACCATGCTTTGGTACAAGTTATTATTGTTCGTTTGTTTTTGTTAAGAAATTCAGGTTTCTCAATATGAATTGTTCTCTAAAATTAAAACTGTACATCAAGCAAGTAATTGAGGTTCAGGCATGATTTTTCCTGAATGCTGCATTTAAAGAGTTTCGATCAATTATATCTGCTACATCTTTTCTGAAAGATCTCATTAATCCCCTATTTCTGCCACATTATATAAGTCATATGATTCCATCATTTATTTAGTTTCAGACTCAAAACAATACTGATGAATACAGACGGACAAACAGTTGACATTTATACATGATATCATGCATAGAGTGAAAACCCAGAGTATAGTTACGTGCAACTAAGCATTGTAGCTATCTACTCAAAGCTTTGCATACAGATGAATAAATTTCAGGGAATGAAAATAGGAATTAATTCAGCAGAATAACTGTGCTATTTACAACTTCTCTAATTAGTACTACATTGGTCTCTGAAAACGAGTACACAGAGGTGCTTTATTTACATGTTTACATACTTTCAGTAAGTACCAATCATTATCTTAATTGCTTATTTTAAATGTTTTACTGTTTGTAATAATTTGCAATATTTTTAAAGAGAATAACATATATAATCCTTAGCCAATATCATGGTGCAAACCCTTTGGTATAGAAATATATTTTTTGTAATGTCATATAATCAACTATGCACTTCATTAGTCATTAAAATTTATTGCAAATGTTCAATTACTATGTAGTAATTTCAAAGAAAACAATGAAATTGATTTCAAAGTGTACTGCCTGTGATTTGCTTCATAAACCCAGCAAAGATTTCTTATAAAAAGAAATGATATGTAAAGAACATTTGGTACCAAGCTGATTTACAAATGTTTTATGTATAGTTGCTAATATCTGATATTTGAGATTATTAACACTTTAAATTATGTTAGCCCCTTAAAAATATTCACTATTTGTCATTACCTTTTTAGTGGATGAGTTATTTTTCCCTAATCAATGTAATAATTAAGCTTTCATATACAGGATTGTCATAGTCAGCTTCACATTGCTGAGATGAACCTCCAAACAAGACACAGTTGATGATAGGGAAGGAATATATTTGAAGCTCGTAGATCCAGAAGAATTTACATTAATGAAGACGCTGGCCCCATTTCACAGATCCACTCAGAGAGAAAAACTATCACCAGTACCAACAAAAACAAGCACACTCTGGAAACCCAGGCATAATTCAAGCACTCTGCATATCTTAGGCTGTAAATCAGATCTGCCCCCAGTAACAACTTAGGGCTGGACCCTGGGATCTATGCACAGAAACCTTCTCCAACCAGTTTGCTGGAAATCCAAGTTACAAGTTTTTAAAAACTCCTGAGTCTATTGGGGGACATAAAATCAAACTACCACAAGGCTGAACCACATAAAAATGAATCTACCATGGCCATTTCTCATGTACAACTATGACAATATTTAGGTTTACCTTAGTGCAAAAACGTCACAAAATGAATGAACTATATAGACTAATAGAAATGTCCTGAGAGACCTAGTAAATTCTTAAGAGCTCACTCTAATATGAGTTCATGTACGATTGAAAAATGCTGCTGGCATGTTTTCTAAAGTGACTAAGGATTGGAGTGATGGCTTAGCCATTAAGGTGCTTGCCTGCAAAGCCCAAGGATCCAGGTTTGATTACCCAGTAGCCACATAAGCCAGATGCACAAGGTAGCACATGAATTAGGAGTTTGTTTGCAGTGGCTAGAGGCCATGACATGCCCATTCTCTCTAGGTGCAACCCCCTCTCAAATATATATGACTAGAGGGAAGGCTTAGTGGTTAAGGTGCTTGCCTGTGAAACCTAAGGATCCAGGTTCAATTCCACAGTACCCATGTAAGACAGAAGCACAAGATGGTGCATGCATCTGGTGTTTGTTTGCAGTGGCTAGAGGCCCTGGTGTGCTCATTGTCATTCTTTCTCTGTCTCTGTCTCTCTCTCTGCATCTTTCATCTTTTTTCCCTCAAATAAATAAATAAATAAATAAATAAATAAATAAATAAATAAATGTTTAAAAAATAAATCTTTTTTAAAAGGTGACAATACATGAATGAGAACAAAAAGGTGAATTCATCACAGGTTCATTGCAGACTCAAAGTGAATAGATCTTTCCCTTACTGATGCACTATAAAAAGTAGAAGAAGAAAGAAGTACAAATAAGAAACACATATATTAATCTTGTAGCCCCAAAACATACAAGAAAATTGAAAATAATTCAGTCTTTAAATGATCAGATTAAAGGACATCAGACCTCATTATCTAAATTAAAATGTGCATTAACATACACAAATATCCTCTAATTTCAAACAAAAGGAGGCAACAATGACATTACAACATAACATTTTCCTCTAAGTAGCTGGGAAGAATCAAGTGAGTTATTCAAATCTAGAAAAGGAAACCATTAAGAAAGTAGTTTAATGCTTTTCAGCCTGCAAACAATCCAGGAAGAGAGAACAGAGATAAAAGATAACCTTGAGTTACCAAGGTTATGAAAGAGTTTATGACAGAGTCCTGAAAAATTAGTCTCCATGTGAGCCAAGAAAAAACAAAACAACAACAACAACAACAAAAGAAAAAAACATGTGCAGAGGAGGTTGGCCCTTCTGATCCAACCCTTCTTGCTCCTGCCATCAAATTTATCACCAAAGAAGAACATTGCTGACTGAACAATAAGTTGTGTCCTTCTACTATCAATCCCAATGGAAATTTTTCATTCATTCCTCTAAACTTCTTAATTATCAGCCAGCACTGACCAAATCAAAATCCCGAAACTCTATCTTCAGGTTCTAGAAGTATGACATAGAAGTATTTTAAGGAAGAAACCTAAGAAAATGTATGACCCAGCCCACAAACTTTGAATGAAGAAAGGTTGTCCAGGGGAAAAAAAAGGCAAATATCCCCCACCAAGTGAGTAAATGATCTGGCCTACAAAACTAGACTATGGAATGTGAAGCCAGCTGCTAACATTGTCCAATATCACTGAACACAGTCTCTTTTGCTGGAAATTTGCCATTATTGCTAGGATACTGGTGAGAAGTTTTATGCTAACCTATATATGTAACCATATATAGTTTAGACAGACATTGATACAGTTAAGATTTAATGTCATATAGATTAATTAAAGAGTATTAGGGACCATTTAAGAATGATTAAGTCTAAGGATTTTCTCCTGAAATTAAACTTTGTAATACCATAGGATTATCTGGTACTGGGTAACCAAATACAAATTTCATTATCATCACAAAATTACCAAGGTATAAGTTGCTTAAAAAAAGGAAAAAAAAAAGAAAACAAATTGATAATTCCCTGGAATAGGAAATACGTGCAAGATCAGAAGGAACAGAGAGTTCTACCAAATAGAATGCTTATGTTGAATTATTTTAATAAAGATTCCTATGGAAGACCTTTCCAATTAAAATTGTGTCAACATATCATTTTTAAAAAGTTGCAAAATAAATAAACTGTGTTAAGATTTAAATTAATTATTTTAGGGCAGGAGAGATGGCTTAGATGAGTACCCGAGTTAAATCCTCAGGATCTCATAAAAAGTCAGGCCTGGTACACAAATGTGTAACCTTAGTACCAAAGGTAGCAGAGAAAGGGGATTGCTGGATGAGCCATCCTTGGTCTCCACAGGGTATATGTATCTACATACCAAACAATCACGCGCGAACACACACACACTAAAGCACATAGCACAGCACACAACACATACTACATAAACAACAAAACTAATAAGTTAATTGCTGATACTTCACAAGTATTGCTGATTTTAAAAAGTCATAGTTATTAACAATGTTAAATTTTTTAAAGGAAGAATTAAAAAAAACAAAAGAATTTAAAAAACAGATTTTTTTCATAAAGTTGCTATTTGTAAGTCAATAATGGGCAAAATATGTCACAAAAGCTATAAAATGTTTAGGAATAACTACTTCTAAATACTTTAGATAATTAAGAGCTATTTTATTATATTCATGTAAACAAAATTGATGTTCTCTTTATTTTTTCAAGGTAGGGTTCTCACTCTAGACCAGGAGGACCTAGAACTCACTTTGAAGCCAAGACTAGCCTCACATTCATAGTGCTTTTTCTACCTCTGTCTCTGGAGTGCTGAGATTAAAAGTGTATGTTACCACATCCAGCAAAATTGAGTGCTTATTCTTCATATGAGAGTCAAGTCAATGTCTCATTTAAAATTAAGGAATTCTGTTAGACCATGTAGATCAATAATTAATATTCATTCTGCATAAACACATGAAAACATGTGCCGTCTCATCATTTATTAATTTTTCTGCAACAACTGGATAAAGGAATAATTAGAACAAAGGATGACATATATGTATGCAAATGACACAAAGAAAGCTGTTATTTTCTATCCTAACTTAAATAAGAAAATGAAAAAAAAAAGATTCCTGCAAAAACACTTTAAATAAGAATACTTAAGAAAAAAATAATGGCGAATTTTAAAGTAGGTAAGACAAATTTTAAGACAATACTAATATTGTAAACGTTACAAGAGCAGTAAAATATGTAACAGTCCCTGTCTTGTTCTAGAAAAATTCATACTAATTCCTTCTAAATTCCAACCCCAGGTGGTACTAGTGATAGTTTGTTTTTAAGCATTGTTTATTCACATTGGTGCCACTTTTGTATTTTGCCTTTTTGCTGGCTTTTCTGGGCTGTAGATCTAGTTCAATAGATTACTGATATTTTTATCATTTGATGAAGCAAACATTGATTAAATATTTATAGAAAAAGACAGCTACAATTAACAAGAAAATCCAGTTTACAACTTGCCCCTACATATATTTGGATGTTAAGTCAAACATTTACTGAGCAACAGCTGGTGTGATTGCACCACACATAAGGTATTAGAGGAAGAAAGGGCATTGGGATGAGGTTACGTTGATCTCAAGCATTTTTATTTTCAACCCCTTTAAGCTCTCTACTACTGACAAGGTAATATACTATATAATTTATACTAGAAAGAAATATTAAAATAAGCATAAGCATTCAACAATATCTAAAAAAATTATAGGAATTATTGAAAATGTACAAAATTAAAAGAGATCTTTTCAAACTTTGGCAGGATTCTTTTAAATAATTATCATAGCATGTTGAAAATGACTGGACTCTTTTCTTCCTATACAGACATTTTGTATTCTATGTTTGTGATGGCATCCAAGTTAATTTCTATGATGATAAAGCTCTGCAATATAAATAGCTTTGAGGTTATTCGGCTATACAGATTACTTGAAATACTGATAAGCATATAAATTGAGATAATGTTGGCACCATTAAATTTCAAACTTTTAAATCTGTTATGCAATCAATTGAAATTATTCAAAGTGCAATTACAGCTGAGAAAAACAAATTATTTGTGTTTCTGAATTGTATAGACTTTTAGGTCTTCATGGCAACTTTGAATTTTACTAGAGCTGAGTGAGTTTACAGATAACAAAGTATATCTATACCACAGATAAGCCAAGACAGATGAGGTCTGACTTCTTTCCCAAATAAGTATTTCCAAATAAACACACAGCAATGTTTTGGAAAGCTTTTAAGTAGGTTTTGTCAAATTGTGAAACAATAGAAAGTCAAGTATCAGGTATCTGTTTGGCATAAAAATGAATCATTTCTGAGTGAGCTATAACAAACAATAATGTGAGTCTCTGACTGAGAAAACGGTCCTTATTCAATAAGAGAAAATCAGAAGAGAAAAAATGCAAAATCAATATGCCCTTTGTGAATTACACACTAATAAAATGTTGAAGCTTCCTTTCAAGTAACTGATGAAGATTAAAATTACATTTCATTATAACAGTCAATAAATAATGCACTGACCACATACTAAGGAAAATTATTTCCTTTGTGTAAATTCTAGTAATTTACCCAGGGTAATTACTTTTTTTATTTTTAAAAATTATTTTATTATTATTATTTTTGGAGAAATACACACAGAGAAAGAGAGGGAGACAGAGAATGGGCACACCAGCAGTCTCTCAGCTGCTGTGAACGAAATCCAGATGTGTGCGCCCTTGTAGCCAAGTGCGGCATTGCGCCCTTGCATCACTTTGCATCTGGCTAAACGTGGGACCTGGAGATTGGGACCAGCGTTCTTAGGCTTAGGAGGCAGGCACCTTAACCGCTAAGCCATCTCTCCAGCCCAGGGTGTAATAACTTTTAAAGACACTCTTTTATGAATTTCCTTATCATATATATCAATATTAATTTCCATAAAATATTTCTTGGTCAAGTAACTCAAAGCAATATTGCATTAGCAGTTCTGTATATAATTGAGGACATAAGGGACTCATATGCGATGAGAACTGTAAAAATATATACTAGTGGTTTTTATAGTCAGAATTTAGATTAACATTTCATAATTTCCTTGAAGAATTATCAACTGAATTAAAAGAAAAACCTATTAGATAGCTGACAGCATAAGGGATTTTGTGGGATAGCTAGAATGGTATAGAATCACTGTTAACTCAAAAGTTGTATTTTCCATGTAATTATCTTATTTGCTTTCCTTTATCTCTTTTGTGATTTATAATCTTCTATTTCTTCTTTCCCCTCTTCCTCCTCATCCTTTTTTTCCTTCTCCATATAAATAGGGTATGCATATTTCTGAGAAGCAAGAACTCTTTCGCTCAAATTAAGTAGTCTTGACTTGTCCATTAAGTTCATTGGAAAAATCTGGTTTAAAATAAGCTTCTACATCTCCAAAATGAAGAGAATCACCAGGTGAACCACATACCTTTATAACAGATAATAATTATGATTCTGTGATTTCTAAAAGGATTGTATCAACCTAAGCCTTGTTGAAAGGATTACTGGGGCTGGAGAGATAGCTTAGCAGTTAAGGTGCTTGCATGCAAAGCCAAAGGCCCTAGGTTTGATCTCCCATGACCCATGTAGGCCAGATACACAAGGTGGCGCATGCACCTGGAGTTCATTTGCAGTGGCTGGAGGACATCTAACTGCCTCTTCCTGTCTAATAAATAAATATAAATAAAATCATAAAACTTTTATTTTTTATTGACAAGTTCTATACTTATAGACAATGAACCATGATATTCCCTTCCTCCCCCATTCCTCTTCAGATCTCCACTCTCCATCATATGCCCTTCCCAAAATTATTGGATATGGATAGGTTCTAAAGTATCACAGAGGAAATGGTTTGAAAATACTTAGGAAACATTATTTCCCAAGATATCTATACCTGTCCTGCCTTAGGGATATTATCCTTAATTGATGGACATTATGTCTATATTAATTACTACTACACAACCAATTTATTTTTTTCCAGAAACATGGTCTAAATGATCATTAGTGCAGCTAGCAATGAGACAGACTGTAGAATATAATTCAAGATTGTAAAAAGAGAAATGTATAAAGACTTTTAAATCATTTTTCAAGATTTTATGTAGAGGGCATATAGTAGAATTAAGACACATGTTTCTAGTCCAGAATGTCATCAACTGACAATAAGTCATTACATACATACATACATACATACATACATACATACATACATACATACATACAATTTATTTCATTGAGTGAAGTATCAACATTGTATTTCAGGCCTGGAGCAGTTAAAATATAGTATACAAAAATGAAAGAGTGTCAAATCTTAACATCCCTTCAGGTTTTCTGTAGGCATGTGTTTAATAACTGTCATATCTCACAGTTAATATAACCCTCTCTCAGATAAAAAATATGCTTAGATGGTTTGAATGCTGCTTACAGGTGCTTCATTAATCAACTTCTTATCAAGCAGGAAAATTTCTATCAAAAGGGCTTTAACTCACCTCAGAAGGGAAAGCAGATTACTTCATAAAGTAGAATCCATCTTCTAGGGTCAACCACATGATGCATGTCTTCTTTCAAGTCAACATCTATTAAGACTTAGGAAAATGCATATGAACTTGTTAAGTACCTATCCAATTCAATGTTGTGATTTGTGAGGTGATGTGATAAGGAAAGGGTCCAACTCCAGTTATAATGAAAGATAATGCTTAAGAAAACAAAACTTTTCTCACTGTGTTTTCTATCAGACCAACAAAGGTCAAAAGTTGTTGACTGCACAGCATACAGGGCAGGATTTAATAGCAAATAATACTACCTCTGTCTGGGGTTATCTAAGAATATCTACAAAAAGCACTGCACATAATGTTCATATTCATATACTAATACTACTCTCACTTCGGTTACAGAAGCTTCTCTTTTCAGATGGTGATGACCACTAGGGTGACCCAAAAGGCAACATAGTGCTGAGAAGAAGTGACAGAAGAGTGTCCAGCACTGAAACATCTCTATCTCACACTCCAAGGCTCAGGGTTCATTGTGGAAGATGTGGCAGAAAAAAATGTAAGAGCCAAAGGAAGGGTACCACTCTTTACAACGCAATTGCCCAGACAGAAATTGGTCTCCCCATATCCATGACCTTGCAGTGCCTAGCAATACCTTCACAGGACCCTCATAATAGGAGAAAAAGACAATGACATCAAAATAAAAGAGAGATTAATGGAGAGAGGGAGGGGATATGCTGGAGAGTGGAGTTCTGAAGGGGAATGCGGGAAAGGGGAGGGAAATATCATGGTTTATTGTCTGTAAGCTCAGAAGTTGTCAATAAAAAAAAAATTTAAAAAAGAAAAATGGCTGAGAAGTTTGCTCAGTGATTAAAAGTGTTTGCTATACAGACCTGATAACCTGATTTCAGGTCTCCAGGACCATGTAAAGCCAGATCCAAGTAGGGCATATGTCTGTAATCCTAACTCCTAACTTTCCTAAAGCATACTGAGACTGAGTCAGCAAAACTCAGAAGCATGCAGGGCAGCTGATATAATTGTGATAATAAATTTGTGTCACACAAGGTGGAAAGTGAGGATAACCACCTCAATTTTGTCCTCTGATCTCCACACCCACTTGGTAACATACATATATATATATATATATATATATATATATATATATATATATATATATATACACACACACACACATACACACACACACACACACACATACATACATACCCATACACACACACACACACACACACACACACACACACACACACATATATATATACAAAGTATAAAAAATGCATTTTCTTTGAATATCTCCTCTGGAAATATACAGTCATCAGGATATTTCTAAGAGGTTACAAGACACACCTAACTAGGATTATACTGAATGATGAATGAATGATAAAATGCATGTGAAACCTGAAGTAAGTTTTGAGAGATGGCTCACTGGTTAAAGGAGCTTGCTTGCAAAGTTTGACAGTCCAGGTTCAAGTCTACAGTACCACAAAAGTCAGTTGCACAAAGTGTCACATGCATCTGGATTTTATTTGAAATGCAAGAAGTCATGTTGTGCCCATTCTCTCTCTCTCTCTCCCCCCTTTCAAATAAATAATTAAAAAAACTGACTTATACTACCATTGAATAATTGCACTGATAATCTTAGAAGCTGTCTAAGTGATTGTTATCAATACCATTATTATCAAAGTATGTTATAAAATTATGTTAGGAAATATAACGTTTTTATGAAAATTTCCATGAACATTTTGAGTAAATATTTGCAGTATATTTGAATTTCAAATATTTTTACTTAAGTCTCATCAGTTTATGGGAGTATAGTTTATGTATAATATTATGTTAATAGGAGGATTGTTACACTCTTAATAAATATGTAAAAACTAAGAAAAATACCAAAATGCTATTTTATGATCTAAAACCGGGATCACAATTATCATAATTTTATCAGGATGTAATTTATTGTCCATTTGTTATGTACCAATCGTGTCCAAATAAAATTTTAATTGTGATGCAATTAATCATATGTTTAGTGGAAAAGTGCTTGTTTTTCTAGATTTTTATTCTCTTCTATTATTATCAGCCATTCATTGTAGCTGAATGAAGAAATAAGGTAAAAAATATGAATAACCAGCATCTTCTCTTAATATTAATTCAAAATATCCAATTTATTCTCTTGAACCCATATAGGTGTGGCTTAGGTGCACTTGTTAAATTAATTTTTTTCAAGTATCTTCTAATTTTGTTTCAATCAATGGAGTCATGTTTTATTCTCTTCTGTAGAAATTCTGCTTTCTCAAAGTACACTTGAGAATCAAAATATTTATCAGATGACTGAATATTGGTAAGATTAGTACTCCATAGGGTTAAAAACATAAAAGACATTCATTCCCATTTAGATAGAAAAACATCAGCCAATCATAGGAGAGGAACAAGGTGGATGGATTTGGAGACAACTTCCTCCCTTGTCTTTCCATGCCAGAGACTCTTCCACCTCAGCAGAAGCTAAACAGTGTTATCTTCTCCACATAAAACTGTCTGATTGGGAATCATTGGACAGCCATGTCCATGGAGTCCTTACAACAAAACTGGTATAGAAGATTAGCTTCAAAAATGCCTTTAAAATATGTAAGATGTGACTTTAAATTTGGTATAGTAGTAATAATATTTTAGACATACTGTGTTAAAAGATGAAGAATTATTACACCAAATCTCACCCATCTCTTTTCATTTTTACTGACACTGAAAAGCTGAAATTAAACTAGAGTTCGTATCATATTTCTGACAGTGTTCAACCAGAACATCACTACACTCTAGGGATGTACAGGCTTGAGTTCCATTGTGTGTGTGCGTGTGTGTGTGTGTGTGTGGTTCTGGTGATTAAATCATTGTAGAACAAAGAAATCCACACATCTATAAAATCAGACCTTTGCTGGGTACTGGAAACCTGGCTCATACACATTTTCAATGTTGGGCTCACCCATTCACATCCGTAGAATGATGCTGAAATTAGAAAACTTGGGCTTGCAGTTGGGTTACTCACACAACCTTCTGAGTTCCTAGTCTAGCTGTAATATGACGACCTACTTAGTCATCAGAACTTGTGTGGAAATCATGTAAGATAATATATGAAAGTCCATCAAACTGCACAAAATAAGGGATTAAAGATAATAATTAGTTTTATCTCAATAAATGTCATTTGGAAAAATGAATCTTTCAAAATGCATCAAAATTGAGCAGAGTGGCTAGAGAGATGGCTTAGTGGCTAAGGCATTTGCCTGAAAAACCAAAGGATCCCGGTTTGACTCTCCAGGACCCATGTAAGCCAGATGCACAAGGTGGTGCATGCATCTGGAGTTCGTTTACAGTGGCTGGAGGCCCTGGTGTTTGCATTCATTCTTTCTCTCTCTCTCTCTCTCTCTCTCTCTCTCTCTCTCCCATAAATAAATAAATAAATAAATAAACAAAAACAAATAAACAAATAAAAAGAAACTGAGCAGATATAAAACACAGGGGCTACCAATCACTCTGATGTATAGAACAGGTGTCACACTGGGATTGCCAGTACTAACATTTTTCAGCAAATAAGACTCCAGATCTCTGTAATGGAATAATAATGGTTATCGCAGAAGTAATATAAAGAGGACCTTTAGTTTGAGAATGGATTCAAATTTCAAGCCAATTCTGTTTTCTTGATGAAATTTTACAACCTCTCATATATGTACTCAGTAATTCACTTATTAACTATTTGGAGAATATTACCTAAGATAGCACAGAAGACATCTTAATGTTTAAAGCTAAAATCATTCAGTATTAATTTCAACATTTTTGTTGTATATACTCATTGAAACCACTAAAACTTAGAATGTACTAATGATAATTATCCAAGTTTCTAAAGAGAATTTAATGAGCTAATAAGTAAAATTATTAATAGTCCCAGCACAAAATACTAAATAAAGGTTAATTGAAATAATAAAATTATGATTACTTAGTAATTGTATAGACATTGAAAATTCTGTAAGACCCATGTCTAAAGAAGCCTAAAAGATTAGATATTTTCAAATATTTACATAACTATTTGACCATTAGGCATTATGTTTATGGAATCTTTAGAAATGTCAATTCTAGAAATCTAAAGATTTTTATAAGCTGAAATTAAGTTGAAATAACAACTCTCAATCAGTTTGTAACACTGGATTTCAGAAAATTCTTCTGAAAACAGTTCTTCCTTCTTCCACTAGGCTTATAGATGGACTGAATATTCAATAAATTTGACCACCTCTGAGGCCATTGTTGAGTAATACCCAAACATTACCATCAACACATTCTAATGGAATAATCAGTTACTGGGGTCCTAAAGTTCAGTAAGGGTGGTTGAGAAATGAATAAGTGGGCTGCGATGAATCTCAGTGGTAGAAATGCTTGCCAAGCATGCATAAGCACTAAGTTCATTTGGTAACATCTCCAACAAAACAGGGATGAGATAAATGAAAATCTCTAAAAGTAATCAATTTCTTCATAAACCACATTGAATTAGGTCTTACTGAGAATATCCATTAACTTTGCCTATTCTATAAGACAAGAATCAGAAGCAAGGAATTTCAAAGGAAAGTCATCAGGATAAATTTCACATTGATTTATAATCATTCTTAGACATAACACAAAGAAGACCCATATGGGTACAGAAAACTCATATTAAAAAAATACAGCACTTTATGGTACCATTGCCATTTGGGTCTTGATTCATGTCCTGAAAGACAGGCTAAAAAACTGAACCTTCTACAGACCCTTAGAGGGAACACCTGAACCACAGAGCCCTGGAAAGGACATCATGAAGAGTAACCTTAATCTTTTCCTGTCTCTCTCTCTCTCTCTCCTCTTCTCTCTCTGCTCTTTCTCTTTTATATTACCTATCTTTTTCTTCTTTCTTCTTTTGGTGATGACCTGTAACTCCCAGGACCAGCATGCGGTTAACTTCCACAATGAGCTGTTGATCAGAGAAACCTACAAGGTTTCCCAAAAGAAGATAGATTTGTGTCAGAGTTCTTGATGACCTACCAAAGGTTAATGGTAAGACCCTACTGCCAAAGACACCATATGTTGTTGGGATGGAACATGGAGTGTCCTGGATGGAACCTGGAACAGGGTCAGTGCCCAGACAGTTAGCTTGTCTAGTGCCAGAGGGTGCTACATGAGTGACTGTAGGAAAATGACCAACATCTGTCCAAACAACTTTTAGTCTAAGCTACTCATCAGTAAAAAACCTGCTGATGCTCAAACAAGTGCAATAGTGGCACACAGCCATGGGGTAAACAACTGCTCTTGATTTGGCTAACAGATTTGCTCAGTGCAATGGAACTCATAGCTCAAACTGGGAAACAAGTCAAAACCATGTCCAAAAAATGAGCCCATTCTCCAATATCAAGCCCCACCAATTGTGGGCTATAAGAGGGCCTAACACATATAAAATTCTCTCTAAAATAACAATGGCCATCCCATCTATCTGCTGCTGACTTCTCTCTCTGTTTGCTTCTCTTTTTCAGATGGACACCGAACTTGAGGGGAGGTTCAGCCTATCACACATCACCAGGGCCCCAGCTGAAACCATAGAGTAACAAGGGAAATGGGCAGGACTGCAGCGTTCTCGGTGAACCTGACACCAGTACAAGGCTGAAGGAGATAGACACAGAGAACACTCAACTTCTACTAAACCGGATATCCAGAGACACAGAGGTTCCCAAGACCTCATCACTGAAGTAGAACTAAAACGAACCCAACATGGCTCAGGGAAATTTGCCAAAGAGGGGGTGGAAAGATGGTGAGAGACACAAGTTGGGTCATTATGCACAGAGACATTGCCTCTTCCCCGTAACTGATGTCTACCTCCATAATGCATGACCCACATTCCCCAATGAGGAGGGTCCCTTCAGAGGGGAGGACAGGGAGGAGGCTATGAAAGGCACCAACATGAATGTATTCACATTATGATCATAACTAATAAAATAAATAATAAATTTAAAAATACAGCACTTATTTCATGTATGTGGCTCCTAGAAAGTAATGTGGGTTCAAAGTTCCATATGCCCAACCCCATTCAACATCAATTAACTGGGTGATAATACAAAACAATTTCATTTTCAAGAAATTTAACAGCTTGCCTTTTACACTGGTTAATGATGGTATGATGTAGGTGTATTGTGTGTGTGCATGCATGCATATATAAATTCCATATTGTGCTGGTGTGTTTGCACATGTGTGATCATATATGGTAGGCAAAGGCTAATCTCTGGTGTTGATCTTGAAGAGCACTGTCCACCTTTATTGAGATTCCCTCATTGGCCTGGAGGGCACTGTGTATGGTAGATTAGCTGACCGACAAGTTCCAAGGATTCTACTGTCTCTGCCTCCCTAGTGAAAAGACACATATGCCATCATGTCAGGCTTTTTTACATGGGTTCTGGAGATCAGACTCAGGTTCCTCTTGCTTGCATGGAAAACACTTTACTGACTGAGCTAGCATCCCAGCTCACCATTCTGTTTTTAAATAGGTCTTATTTATGTCATTTTTTTTCTCTCTCTCTCTCTCACACACACACATGCATTAAGATTGTTCCTGAAATCCTTCTCTAATATAAATTATTTAATATTTGGAACCTCAGTCTGCTGATCTATAAAATGAGATAACTAGAATTATTGTGCAGCCATTTGAAAGATTACAAGTACTGCATTTGACAGTGCTATCATTACTGCTTAATTTAATGATTTTTTATTCACTGTGCAGAGGTCTGCAATTTTTTTAATAAAGGGTAATATGATGAATCCTTTAAACATCACACACACCAGACAGTTTTTCAAATAACTTATTCTGCCACCCTATCAGCAGCAATATAAACAGATGAATTTGTGCTCCAATTTCTTTGTATTTATGGTTATAGAACTTGGAATATTATGATTTTAGTGTTATAAAATATTAGTATTTACTATTTTGTGTGCATATATATTCATGTGTACATGCATGTGCACATGTGTGTGGATATACCTGGAGACCTGAGGACAACCTCAGGTTTTATAACTAAGGAATGCTGTCCAACTTTTTAGGGATAGGCATTCTAATTGGCTTAGTGCTCAACCAGGATGCTTGACTGGCTGGTCAATTAGTTTTAAGGATTCTTGCATCTCTACCTCCCCAGTTTCAGAATTTTACAAGTGTTTGTCATTATGCCTAGCATTTTTATGTGGGTACTGGGAATTGAACTCAGGTCCTCATGCTTACAAGACAAGCACTTTACTGACTAAGCCATCTCCCCAGCTTCTTGTAATTTTTTTTTTCTACCAGCAAAGAATATATAAAAAAAAATTCTAAGATCGGGGGCAACATCAAAATAAGTAAAGAAACAAATATTGCCGATGGGCCATGTACTTCCTGTTCTTAGATGGATGAGAAAAATCCAAATTTATAAGTTAATCATGTAAGTTTTTGAAAGTTTGAGAAAAAAATCACTTGCAAAATGCTAGAAGCTGAATATTGTATTTACTTTAAATTCTGTTGGTGATTTTGGAAAAAATGTGTTTTCATGATTTAACTATCCATTATTTGAAGATCCTTTAACAATTTAACAATTTTAATTCTGATATTAGAAGTAGAACTCGGGTGCTTCAAAGCAGTGAAAAAGGAATTTAGAGTGCTTGTTAAGCATGTTGGTTATTTCCCTTGCTGAATAAACTATGGTTTGTGAAACAAACAAATTAATTCAACAATACTGAATGCAAAAAAGTAATTTTCAATAAATAGGTCTTCATTTACTGTTTAATCTCCTGTCACTGATTTAAAAACATCTGCCAGGAAGAGGTGCAAGCATCATACTTCTCCACTTACATAATGTTAATTATAATGGAATTACACTACAAATAGCATCTTAATCATGTTGGCCACTCTCCTCTGGATTCTCATTACTTACTCTTGGGCTCCCAATCCATTAAATCTATGCTGCAGTATTAAAATGGGTTAGAAGTACAGGGAGAGAAAAGATGAATCTGCTTTGGTATAAAAGGTCAAGGTGTAGTAATTTACTTGGATAAGTAAAGTGAGGCATAGTCTTTTCATCATTTTATGGCTTATGCTTATAATGTTGGATGATGTACAAAATGAACAAGGATGGTGGATGGTAGGTCAGCTATAATGTGAGTACCCAGCTAGTCAACACAGGTACCTAAGGATGAGCAGTGGTAATGCTTTAAAACTGTACAGGTATTTGCGCAACATTCCAAACCTAAGAACTTTTAATGAGTGAATCTATAAATGACAAGTGAAAATAAAGGGCTATAAAATGAATGTCATAGAAACTTGCAAATCTGAAGACAAGTCTCAGTCTTTTATGATTATAACATCACATTGCTCCCAGAATAATTAAAATCATATCAGCATTAACAAGATGTATATATCTGCAAATAGGTAAGTTCACAGAGTACAAAGCTTCATAGTGGTAATATTAAAACCACATGCTTTAGCTTATACCTTTCCCCACCCCACCATAAACTAAGAATATATGAAATAGCAATAGGGAAATCTACTACTTTGCAAGCTAATTAAACATAAAATAAAATGAAATGAAATGAAATAAAGATTTTAAATCAAGGTACCTTGCATAGATGGATAGCACTGTTCTCAGAAGTAAGATACTATCTTCTTTATTGCAATAGGCTATTAAATAAAAATCCTAGTGCCCGAGGCAAGTTATCTGCCTATGAATTTTGTTCAGAGATGCCAATGAGACCCCACACACCAATACAAGCTACTATAACTGCTCATAACTGCTCTTGTTTGCCCATCAGCACTACATGGTAAGACCTCTTGTTGCAGTCAGGTTCTCATTGCTGACAGGAATCCCCTGTTTTGGCTTACAGACTCAAGGGGAAGCTCCATGATGGGGAAAACAATGGCATGAGCAGAGGGTAGATATCACTGCCTGGCCAACATAAGGTGGATAATAGCAACAGGAGAGTGTGCCAAACACTGACATAAGGAAACTAGCTATAAGACCCATAAGCCCGCCCCCAACAATACACAGCCTCCAGGAGGCTTTACTTTCCAATTGTCATCAGCTGGGGAGACTAGCATTCAGAATACCTAAGTTTATGTAGGACATCTGAATCAAACCACACCTCTTATTGAAGACATAGCACTCTGGTTGCAAGACATGGAGAAATCAAGCTGTAATTGAGTAAGAAGTTTCCTCCCTGCTGACTAGCATTCCTAATGCCAGAAAGTGGTATGCAGAGTGCTGGGGAAGAAGTCATAAATAGCCCTACGTAGCTCTGAACTCTGTGCTACAAACTGACCTGCCCGGTAAAATGTTTCCATTAGTACAACAGTAGAATGACTTTTAATGGGCATAACCAATTACTTTTTATTTAGACTTGAGGCCCACTCTGTGGGAGGGAATTTGAATAGGGTACTGTAAATCTGGCCAAAAGCCTATTAGTAAGGAGGTCATAGGGCCTAGGAGGGGAAGCTATTACTCTTGTTTTGTTAAATGGATGGGTTGTGCCTATCTAACTAACTTGTATACATTTATGTTTCTGCCCATGGATTAATGAAGTTCTTAAATTTGGTAAGAAGAAGCTACTTTTCCCATAGAGCAATAATTACTACAGAAAGCCATCACTGCTCAAAGTACTGAGAATAAGTGGCTGTTGAGTTATCAGCCCTAAAGGGAATATCTATTTCACCATCTCCAGAGGGAAATTAAAAAAGAGTGGGCAGAAAGAATGTAAGAGCTGGAAAAGCTGTGAAAGAACTTCTAGAGATGGCATGCCCTTCACCCTTATTAACTCACATCATGCATTGTAACCTACATCAGAATGCAAAAGATTGAGCCCACCAACATTCTATTATGGATGGGGGAGGGCTCAATAAAGTCCCACCCTCCCTGAGGAGTTATAGGCAATTCAGAGTGGACAGAGGTTGGGGAGGCATTTCATCAGTGGTGTAGTGACTTGTAATTTGATGTTGCAATAGTAAATAACTGCCTATGCATGCTCATACAAACAATCCTAACTAAACAGTCTGATAAACACACACACACATCAAAGTAGAAGGAGGACTAGTTAGGAATAAGGAGTTCAGGCAGGTGAAGGAAGAAGAGAAGGCAATCATGGGGGTAAGTGTAATCAAAGTAAAGTATATACATGTCTAAAATTGTAAAAACTAATTTGAATATAATATATAATGTAAAATAACACTCATGGTTTAGAGCCAGTCACTAACTTGTGAGCTCAGCCACTTACAAGTCTGCATGACTTTGGATAACTTATATATCATTCTATTCAATTTCTTCATCTTTAATATGGAATTATTGATACTACAGAAATTTACAAATTACAGTTGTTTTTTTCAAAGATTTTTTTAAAAGTTTATATTTATTTATTTATGAGAGAGAGAGATAAAGAATGTGCACGGCAGGTCCTTCAGCTTCTGCAAACAAATTCCAGATGCATGCACCATCTGGACTTGTGGCATCTGGCTGATGTGGGTCCTGGGGAATTGAACCTGGGTTCTTTGGTTTGCATGCATTGGCCTTAACCGCTAAGCCATCTCTCCAGCCCTGATTTTTTTTAAATCTTTTTATTTTTATTTATTTGAGAGTAACAGACAGAAAGAGAAAGAGAGAGAGAGAGAGAGAATGGGCACACCAGGGCCTTCAGCCACTGTAAATAAACTCCAGATGCAAGTGCCACCTTGTGCATCTGGCTTATGTGGGTACTGGGGAATTGAGCCTCGAACCAGGATCCTTAGGCTTCACAGGCAAGCACTTAACCATTAAGCCATCTCTCCAGCCCGAGCCCAGATTTTTTTTTTTACCCTTGTAATACTGTTTGGCACATGGTAAGAACTAAGTATTTGTTAAATAAAGTACTGCCTAAAATAATAATTATTCAATAAAATCTGTATTTCTCCGTAATCATTATTCCATAAAAATCTTCATTTCTGCTCTTTATACAATAATCACTTGTTCACTGATAATTTAAAATGCCTTTAAAGATCTCATTGATATAAAATATGTAAACAATTTAATATGCCTATCCATGATATTTTCCACTGAGGAAAGGTGTCTTACCTCACATATCACTCCAGCAGAACACAATTAAACAAAATGGCAGAGAAATATAGCACAAAATTCTAAAGCTGATAATAATTAAGGAACTATTAACTAACAGTGTAGAAGATTTGGCACCCGCCTCCCGGTGCTAACCCTGAAAATGTGCTACTTCATTAGCTCCTGTGATTTATAGAAAACAGTTCCTCTCAATCCATTTTCTTCATCTCCTTGCCAAATCCCTAAGAGCTTCTTTTCTAAACTCACAGGCGGTCATCAATAAATGCAGTAAGATTTCATCTGCGCTCCATGCAACAATGTATTGCTTTACTATTATTGGGGATGTCAAACAAGAGAAGGAGTAGTCCCAACCTGAGGGTCTCATTGCCTATTTGGAAAGTCAATCTATCAAAAACAAAGCCCGACATAGTAGTGTATGTATGTAACCATAGCACTTGGCAACTGGAAGTAGGAGGGTCAGAAATCACCCTCAGTGACAGAGTTTGAGGAGAGGATAGACTATATGGGACCTTGTCTTATAAGACAGACAGACACACACACACACACACACACAGACACACACACACACACAGACACACACACACAAACACACAGCAGTAAAAATATAATGGCAATGTAAAATTTTATAGCAATGGGGTTGTACCTGCAAAAAGAAGCAATCATACTGTCATTTTTGCTTTTATTTCTATTCAATGGTGTCAATATTTTTCTAATGTATTTGTTCTCCTACCCCACCTAAGCCTTGTGTAAATAAACTGTTACTTTGGCATCAGGAAATGTACATAACTTTGCTATGGTCTGAGATGTAAATCCACAGTCACACCCAATCCATACTCAACAAGATATAGCAGGGGTACTCAATCCCTTGAAAGAGGATATCAGAGGATTTGTCTGACCCTTGACAACCTCCCAGAAAAGGAAAGCGACCAAGTTCATGATGAGCAGGTCAAGTTTGGACAAGATAAAAAGGGAGAGATACAAATGTCGTATAGTACCTGCAATATTAGATGGGTAAACAAGAAGTTGAAGTCAGGGACTATAAATGGAGGTTTGGAGGAGGCCATTTGTGCTGATGAGAGCAGATGAATCATTATACAGTATTGCTCTTCCTTGTGGCTATACAATACATGGGAGAGGGCAAAGGCTTCAAAGCAACTATATCAAGCATTACTAAACCAACCTGTAACCCTTGTTCTTGTAACAACATGTCACTTTCTATCTTTTCAAACTCTGATGTCTTTTTAAACCCAGCTAAGGATAAATGGGGATACCACATGCAGAGATGACAGATGGCTCTTAGGCATATCATAACATTACTGCACACTTAGGATATTAGAAGCTTTGAGCTAATGTTTTCTATATTGTGCCCCTCATGTAATTTTTACAATAACCATAGCAGATGTATCTGGAGTGCCCAGCACCAAGCCTAGGACTCAAACTAAGTTGTATTCAAGGCTAGTATCGATTGTAGTACAAAGTGATATATCACTACACAAAAGGCATAAATCATAGCCGGAGACTGTAGAATGCATGCCCAGGATTCTTTATGTCCCTGAATCTCATGAGACTGTCAATAACATTTTTTCCTCTAAGAATAAAAAGAAATACCTGTAAAATTGTTCTGTCCAAGGAAACCTATTATGGTATCACTGTTTTTGAAGGGTGAAGGACAGAGAAACTGGTCATCATTGTATACTCTCCCTACATTTCACTAAAATTTAAGACTTCCAGAAAGAAGATGTTTCACATAAATTCTATGTGTACAGTCTAGTCACTGTCAACTACTCACCAGTAAGAGAAAGTTGAATATCAGTGTGAGTCAAGTTCACATGTTCTCTCAATAAGCACAGTATCAAGAATATGATGTCAGCTCTTTGTTGCAGTACAATCATTTACTACTATAAATAGATGAAGCACCTACATCACAGACTCTGAGATAACTCACCAAGGGTCTCAGAGCCTTGAGGTTGCTGAATAATTAAGGCAGATTTATATGTAAGTGCCTTAGTTTTAGAAAGCATTCTTGGAAGCAAGGAGAGGGATATGTGGAAAGTTAGCTAAGAATGAGGGTGGGGGGATGGAAAGCTAATTCCAGAATGGATTTGTAAACTGGTTCCTGCCATGATCATCTGTGGAGTAAAAAGGCAGCACACTGTAGATGTCTTCAAAGCTGTATACCTGAAACAGTGGTCCTAAAAGCAATGAGTTCCTCATAGTAGAGAAAGTGAAGGATCTGTACAATGAGAGCTTTAAAACACTCAAGCGAGAAATCACAGAAGATACAAGGAAATGGAAAGACATCTGATGTTCTTGGATTGGAGGAATCAATATTGTGAAAATGTCAATCTTACCAAAAGCAATCTACATATTTAATGCAATCACCATTAAAATTCCAAAGGAATTATTCACAGAAATAGAAAAAAAACAAACCAAAAATTCATCTGGAAGCACACACACACAAAAAAAAAAAACCTCAAGTAGCCAAAATAATTTTGGGCAACAAAAATCAGGCTGATGGTATCACCATATCCGATTTTAAGTTATATTACAAAGTCATAGTAACAAAAACAGCATGGTACTGGCACAAGGACAGACATGTAGATCAATGGAACAGAATAGAAGACCCAAGTATTAATCCAGAAGGCTACAGCCACCTGATTTTTGACAAAATGCCAAAAATATTCATCGGAGAAAAGATAGCCTCTTCAACAAGTGGTGCTGGGAAAACTGGATATCTGTATGTAGAAGGATGGAAATAGATCCTTGTCTCTATCCATGCACAAGAATCAAGTCCAAGTGGATCAGGGACCTTAATATCAGACCTGAAACTCCAAAACTGCTATAGAGGAAAAGGTAGTGGAAACCCTTCAACATATTGGCATAGGCAATGACTTTCTGAATATAACCCCAATTGTTCAGGAAATAAAACCACTTATCAACTACTGGGATCTCATGAAATGACAAAGCTTTTATACAGCAAAGGACACTGTGAATAGAGCAAAGAAACAACCTACAGAATGGGAGAAAATCTTTGCCAGCTATACATCTGACAGAGGATTAATATCCAGAATATACAAAGAAGTCAAAAAACAGGACAATGAGAAATCAAACAACCCAAATAAAAAATGGGCTATGGAACTAAATAGAGTTCTCAGAAGAAGAAATACAGATGACATATAAACATCTAAAAACATGTTCCACATCCTTAGCCATCAGGGAAATGCAAATTAAAACTACATTGAGATTCCATCTCACTCCTTTCAGAATGGCTACCATCAAGAAAACAAATGACAATAAGTGTTGATGAGGATGCAGAAAAAGAGGAACACTTCTACACTGTTGTTGGGAATGTAATCTGGTCTAGCCATTGTGGAAATCAGTGTGGAGGTTCTTGAGACAGCTAAAAATAGATTTACCATATTATCCAGCTATATCACTCATAGGCATATATCCAAAGGATTCTTCTTACTACCTTAGAGATATTTGCTCAACCATGTTTATTGCTGCTCTGTTCACAATAGCTAGGAAATGTAACCAGCCTAGATGTCCCTCCATGGATGAATGGAAAATAAAGATGTGGCACATTTACACAATGGAGTTCTATTCAGCAGTAAAGAAAAATGAAATTATGAAATTTTCTGGGAAATGGAGGGATCTGGAAAGAATTTCATTAAGTGAGGTAATCCAGGCTCAGAAAGTCAAAATGTCACATGTTTTCTCTCATATGTGGATCCAACTTACAAATGTATAGACTTGTGTGTGAGCTGGAACCAAAACTTGGTAGCAGAGGCCAGTAAGCTAGAAAAAGCTTATAAGGGAGATAGAATAAGGAAGGACTTAAGGGAATGGTATTGTATATATGAAATTGAAGAACAGATTATAGGTAGGGGAAAAGCCTAAGCAAGGCCAGGGGAAGAGAATGTGTAAAAGAAGGGTGGGGGATGGATCAATCAAAATTCAAGATATTCTGAATCAGACTTATGTAAACCTACTTTATTGAATAATGGCATACCCAGAAGCTATAGAATGTTACTAGCAAATTTTCAGTGCCTGGGATGGGATACCTTCCAATAAGTTGTTTGCCAGGGAGGTCACTGTTACCTCCAGAACATTAGAGGGTATTGCCAAGGCCCTTGGTTTGCCTTGAGTAACAAATAGTAAGACCCTATTTCTGAAGATCTCACTTGTCTGAGCAGCAAAGTCACTGAGAAAGTAAGCTGGTGATGAGCAGAAAACCTTCTCCCTATAGACCAGCCAAATGAAAGCTGGTAAAAGCTGCACTGTATGCAGCCATATGGGAGACAGGAATCATCAGTGGTGAAAACAGTGGACACTGGAAAATTCGAGTTTGGCTAGACAGGCCAAATGACTGAACAGGTACAATAGTGGCATGTCTGCTCTTGGGGAAACCAACTGCTCCCTAATTGGACTGAAGGCCCATTCTATGGGAAAGAATACATGCCTGGTACTTAAAAAACTAATCAAAAGTCAATGGCAGGGGAGGTCATGAACCTTAGGGGTATAAAGCCTGCTCTTCTCTGGATAAATGTATATATTATTACCACCAAACTGTCCTAAAAGAACTACATTTAATGTTCATATTCATATGTTAATGCTACTCTCACTTCTGGTTAGAGAAGCTTCTCTTTTCAAATGGTGATGACCACTGGGATGACCCAAAAGCAACACAGTGCTGAGAAGAAGGGACAGAGGAGTTTCCAGCACTGAAACATCTCTATCACAGCCTCCGAGGCTCAGGGTCCATTGCGGAAGAGGGGACGGAAAAAAGAAAGAACCAAAGAAAGGTATGATTCCTTACAATGCACTTGTCCAGACAGAAATTGGCCTCAATATCCATGACCTCACAGTGCCTAGCAATACCTTCGCAAGACCCTCATAAAAGGAGAAAAAGATGATGACATCAAATTAAAAGACTAATGGAGAGATGGAGGGGAATTGATAAAGGTGGAGTTCTGAAGGGGAATAGGGAAAGGGGAAGGAAATATCATAGTTACTGTCTGTAAGTATAGAAGTTGTCAATAAAAAAATAAATTTTTTTAAAGTGCCAGCCAAAATTTATACCCAGAGAATATAAGGTAAAGATAAAGCCATGTTAACAGAGTCTGTATTAGACCTCAGGCAATATAACTACCCCATACCCCATGTGATACTTACACCATCACTGCCTTTTTTTTCAGATGTTATTTATTTAATTGTTTTTGCTTGTACAAAATATTGAATTCAGAGACTCACACATGTTCAGCAAGAGCTTTACTATTGAGCTATTTTCCCACATTCACACATGTATTTATAATGGATGAGATGTGTCTCAGGCATTAGGGATTAGGGAAGAGAATATATGATATAACTTGAAGGTCATAACTACGTTTTGTTTGGTTTACAGGAAACTAAATGAGTAAAATTAGGATTTAAAAATGCCATGCTCAGCCGGGCGTGGTGGACCAGGCCTTTAATCCCAGCACTTGGGAGGCAGAGGTAGGAGGATCCCCATGAGTTCAAGGCCACCCTGAAACTACATAGTGAACTCCAGATCAGCCTGAACTAGAGTGAGACCCTACCTCAAAAAAAAACAAAACAAAACAAAACAAAACAAAACAAAACAAAACAAAACAAAACCAAAAAATGCCATGCTCCTCAATGTTTCCTTCAGGGAGTGAAGAATGTATTAAGACCAACAATAGTTAGATAAATTTACATGATTTACCAGACAACCTCACTCTTAATTCGGTTTTCTGGGACTGGAGAGATAGATTAGTAGTTAAGACAACTGCCTGCAAAGGCTTCAGGACCCAAGTTCGATTCCCCAGTACCCACATAAGCCAGATGCACAGTTGGTGCATGAGTTCATTTGCAGTGGCTAGATGCTTGTGCATGCCCCCCTCTTTCTTTTACACACACACACACACACACACACACACACACACACACATATACATACACTGTAAATAAATTTTAAAAAATCATTAATTCAGTTTGCTGGAGGGCACCATGGTGGACATACAAATACACAGTCATGTGTGTATTTCATTTATACATAGATTCATGGATATAGACACGTGTTTACATATATGTACACACATAGGAACTTTATTTGGAGTTACTTTATCCAACATAAAATTCACATTTACCAAGTATATACTTTGATGAAATTTAGTCTTTTTCAAGAGTTAATTGTTCCACCCTCCTTATCAAATTCAGAAAATCGCTCTCTCCATCACAAGCAAGTCTACATAAATTTATTCTCAGGTCTCCTCCATAATCTCTGCTCATTCATATTCTACCAAGTGTCTAAAACCTATGTACATATTTTATTATTTTTCAATGCATTTGCTTATTCTGGACATCATTTAAGTATGGTTTTTAAATTTTATGTTGGTTGTATTAGAGACTGACATTAAGGCTTTCCTTAAAGAACCTCTATCACTGACATCTTTCACCAGACCTCATTTTACTTTACATTTTTGAGACTATGTTCAAGTTGCCTGATCAGGCTTTGAACTCGTGATTCTTCTGCTCAGCCTCTTGAGTAGCTAGAATGACAGGCCTTGTATGGCACAATGCAGGCCTGGCCCTAGCCAGACCTCATGTCAGAAGAAACCAGGAAGTGGCTTCTGTGAACATGGCATTCTGCGCACGCCTGGCATGACAACAGCTACAGTCCCATGCTCGCGAGAAACCTGCTACAAGATGATCTGTCTGGAGACGGGCTGTCATTGGTCACAAAAAGGGGACCACCCCATACAATGATTGGCCAGCCAAGCCCCTTAAAACTCCGTGTACAAAAACTATTAGGGGGGACTTCCGGTTAAGATGGCGACATAGGAACCTCGCCAAAAGAGGGAAGCGAACAAAAGCAAAACAAACCCCAGCAAAATACACTTTTCTACTAAAAAGTGAGATACATAGTAAACTTTCAAGCCCAGCAGAGAAGTAGGAGAGTTCCAGAGCGTCTGGAGCCCACAGAAGCGTCAGAAACAGCCGCCGCCTGCGGCGGGCGCGAAGGCGCCCACCTGAGACAGCTGATCCGCAGAACTTTTAAAGCGGGCGAGGAGAATTTTCCACTCACACCGCCTCCTCACAATCTCAAGAAGCGTGGAAGGAGGACAGTAGAGACCAACAAAGAGGCTAGTGAGGAAGAGGATCGGCAGAGAGGAACAGACGGACTTCAGCCGCCACTCACAGCCTCCTCCCCCCCACCACGGGTGCAAGCAGCGGGCGAGTACAGAGACTTGGGAAAGAGCTCCCTGGCAGCATCGGGCACAGGGAAAGCAGAGTCCCACAAACGCAGCTGACCTCCTGAATCCACGTCACAGCAAAGGAACCAAGCAGCCGGGCAGCATAGCTGTGATCAAACCCGTTCCAAAAGGTAATTTGGTTTTATTCATTGGGGAAGGGTCTCTCTTGATCACAAGCTGACCTTGGAACTCTCTACAGATCAGAAATCTTAGCCTCCCAGCTGACAGGATTAAGGGCGTGGCTAACACATATCCTTAGGAACTGTGACTTTGTCATAATACCTGCTTTTGCACAAATACTCTGTGCTGTATTTCATTGAAGGGGTACATTGTTGAGTTAAATTTTTGGATCTTGACTGTATTCTGTTCCATTCACCCCACTTGATAATCTCATAGCAGGCAAGGGTCACTTCTGTGATTACTTTGAGAGCCTTAAGAACCACACTTAACACCTTAAACTCCTACACTGAAGACATATAATATCAGATTGATTGATACATCTAACATTACTGCAGATATTTAGAAAACCTAAGCATTAAATTGATTCAAGATGCAAAGATCTCTACATTACAATACAAGAAACACAAAACATCCAGACAATATAAATCCACCAAAAGTATTAATATATCTGAAATGACCTTCAGTGAGGCTGACTTAGAGGACATCCCCAGAAAGATTTCAAAAGAATGATTATAATTATGTTCAAAGAACTCAAAGAGGAAATGAAAGGGTTCAAAGACCTCAAAGAAGAAATCAAAGGATTCAAAGAAAACACAGAAAACCAACTTAATGAAATAAGGAAGTCAATACTAGACATAAATACGGAAATAGAAAGAATAAAGAAAACCCACTCAGAAATGCTAGCAATAAAGAACACAGTCAGTGAAATTAAAACCTCTGTAGAAAATCTCTCTAGTAGAATGGATGAAGGAGAGAACAGGATATCGAAGCTAGAAGACCAAGTAGCTGATCTAATACAGTCCAACAGAGAGAAAGACAAAATAATAGGAAGGTATGAATGGGAATTACAGGATATTCGGGACACTATGAAAATATCAAACATAAGAATTCAAGGGATAGTAGAAGGAGAAGAATTTCACTCCAAAGGCATAGTAGGTGTTTTCAACAAAATCATAGAGGAAAACTTCCCCCAAATTGGGAAAGAGTTGCCAATGCAGATACAGGAAGCCTTTAGAACACCAAACAGACAAAACCTGGAAAGAACCTCTCCCGCCATATTATAATTAAACTACCAAACATACAAACCAAAGAAAATATATTGAAAGCAGCTAGAGAGAAAAAGCAAGTGACCTACAAAGGGAAGCCCATCAGACTCACAGCAGATTACTCAACACAAACTTTAAAGGACAGAAGGGCCTGGAGTAATGTATTCCAAGTTCTGAAAGATAAAAACTGTCAACCGAGATTACTTTATCCTGCAAAACTATCTATCCAAATAGATGGAGAAATAAGGACATTCCACAACAAAGACAGGCTAAAGGAATTTTTGGCAACTAAACCAGCTCTACAGAAAATACTTGCAGGAATCATTCATGCTGAGGAGAAAGCAAAGCACACACATCAGGAAATAGGAAAAAATAAACCATACTCAAATAACAGTTAAAACAAGTGAGTAGAGGGAAAACAGGAAAAACTAAAAATAAGAATGGTGAGAATAAACACATATATGTCAATAATAACTCTTAATATCAATGGTCTCAATGCCCTATCAAAAGACACAGACTTGCAGACTGGATTAAAAGCAGGATCCTACCATCTGTTGCCTCCAGGAAACTCATCTCTCAATAAAAATAGAAACCTTCTTAGGGTGAAAGGTTGGAAAAAGGTATTTCAAGCAAATGGGCCTAGAAAACAGGCAGGGGTTGCTATTTTAATTTCTGACAAGATAGACTTCAATCCAACATTTGTGAGGAAAGATAAAGAAGGTCACTTTATACTGATTAAAGGAACACTCCAACAGGAGGACATTACAATCCTAAACATATATGCCCCTAACATGGGGGCTCCCAATTTCATCAAACAAACACTATTAGAATTAAGGTCAGAGATATCTCCTAACACAATAGTAGTGGGGGACTTCAATACCCCACTCTCATCACTTGACAGGTCTACCCAGCAAAAATAAACAGAGAGACATCTGCATTAAATGATACCATGGAACAAATGGACCTAACAGATATTTACAGAACATTCCATCCAAATGCTGCAGAATATACATTTTTCTCAGCAGCACACGGGACATTTTCTAAAATAGACCATATACTAGGACACAAATCAAATCTTAACAAATACAGGAAAATTGAAATAATCCCTTGCACATTGTCTGACCACAATGGGATTAAACTGCAAATCAGCAACAAGAAAATATACAGAGCATACAGAAACTCATGGAGACTAAACAGCACTTTATTGAATGATGTATGGGTCATTGAAGAAATTAAAAGGAAATCAAGAAATTCATAGAATCAAATGATGATGAGAATACAACATACCAAAACCTTTGGGACACAATGAAGGCAGTCCTACGAGGGAAATTTATAGCCCTAAGTGCATATATTAAGAAACTGGAGAGTTCATAACTAAACAATTTAATGCTTCACCTTAAGGCCTTGGAAAAAGAAGAACAAGGCAAACCAAAAATTAGTAGACGGGAAGAAATAATAAGGTTAGGGCAGAAATTAATGAAATGGAAACCAAAAAAACAATCAAAAGATCAATGAAACAAAGAGTTAGTTCTTTGAAAGGATAAACAAGATTGACAAACCCTTAGCAAATCTGACCAAAAGAAAGAGAGAAGAGACAAAAATTGATAAAATTAGAGATGAAAAAGGCAACATCACAACAGATTCCAAAGAAATTCAGAAAATCATACGGACATACTTTAAGAATATATATGCCTCTAAGTTTGAAAACCTGAAAGAAATGGATGAATTCCTTGATTCATATGACCTACCAAAATTAAATCAAGAAGAGATAAACCATTTAAATAGAACTATAACAACCACAGAGATTCAAGCAGTTATAAAAGTCTCCCAACTAAAAAAGCCCAGGCCCAGATGGATTCACTGCTGAATTTTACCAGACATTCCTGGAGGATCTAACGCCAATGCTTCTCAAACTTTTCCATAAAATAGAAAAGGAAGGAACTCTACCAAAATCCTTCTATGAAGCCAGCATCACCCTGATACCCAAACCGGACAAAGACAGATCAAAAAAAAGAAAATTATAGACCAATCTCCCTCATGAACATGGATGCAAAAATTCTCAACAAAATACTGGCAAACAGAATACAAGAATTTATCAGAAAGATTATTCACCCTGACCAAGTAGGCTTTATCCCAGAGATGCAGGGATGGTTCAACATACGCAAATCCATAAATGTAATACACCATATAAATGGTCTGAAGGACAAAAATCATATGGTCATCTCAATAGATGCAGAAAAGGCATTTGACAAAATCCAACACCCCTTCATGGTGAAAGTATTACAGAAACTGGGAATAGAAGGAGCATATCTCAACATAATAAAAGCTATTTATGACAAACCTACAGCCACCATAATACTAAATGGGGAAAAACTTGAAGCTTTTCCTCTAAATTCAGGAACAAGACAAGGGTGTCCACTTTCCCCACTACTATTTAATATAGTACTGGAAGTCTTAGCCACAGCAATAAGGCAAGAGACACTCATAAAGGGGATACAAATCAGAAGGGAAGAGATCAAATTATCATTATTTGCAGACGATATGATTCTATACCTAACAGACCCTAAAGTCTCTACCTGCAAACTGTTAGAGCTGATAAACACTTTTAGCAATGTAGCAGGATACAAAATAAACACACAGAAATCAGTAGCCTTTCTATATACTAACAACAAACGTGCAGAGGATGAAATCAGGGAATCTCTCCCATTCACAATTGCTTCAAAAAATAAAATACCTTGGAATAAACTTAACCAAGGAAGTGAAGGATCTCTACAATGAGAACTTTAAAAAAACTCGAGCGACAAATTACAGAAGACACAAGGAAATGGAAAGACATCCCATGCTCCTGGATTGGAAGAATCAATATTGTGAAAATGTCAATCTTACCAAAAGCAATCTATACATTTAATGCGATCCCTATTAAAATCCCAATAGCTTTCTTCACGGAAATAGAAAAACAATCCTAAAATTCATCTGGAAACACAAAAACCTCGAATAGCCAAAACAATTTTTTGAAACAAAAATCAGGCAGGTGGTATAACCATACCCGATTTTAAGTTATATTACAAAGCCATAGTAACAAAAACAGCATGGTACTGGCACAAGGACAGACAGGTAGATCAATGGAACAGAATAGAAGACCCAAATATTAATCCAAGCAGCTACAGCCACCTGATTTTTGACAAAAATGCCAAAAATATTAATTGGAGAAAAGATAGTCTCTTTAACAAGTGGTGTTGGGAAAACTGGACATCGGTATGTAAAAGGATAAACATAGATCCTTGTCTTTCTCCATGCACAAGAGTCAAATCCAAATGGATCAGGGACCTTGATATCAGACCTGAAACTCTGAACCTGCTAGAGGAAAAAGTAGGGAAACCCTTCAACATATTGGCATAGGTAAGGACTTTCTGAATATAACCCCAATTGCTCAGCGAATAAAATCACTAATCAACCAATGGGACCTTATGAAATTACAAAGCTTTTGTACAGCAAAGGACACTGTGAGTAGAGCAAAAAGACAACCTACAGAATGGGAGAAAATCTTTGCCAGCTATACATCTGACAGAGGATTAATATCCAGAATATACAAAGAACTCAAAAAACAGAATAATAAGAATTCAAACAACCCAGTTAAAAAATGGGCTATGGAACTAAATAGAGAATTCACAGAAGATGAAATTCAGATGGAATATAAACATCTGAAAAAATGCTCCACATCCTTAGCCATCAGGGAAATACAAATTAAAACCACTTTGAGATTCCATTTCACTCCTGTCAGAATGGCTTCCATCAAGAAAACAAAGGACAATAAGTGTTGGCGTGGATGCGGAAAAAGAGGAACACTTCTACACTGTTGGTGGGAATGTAACCTAGTCCAACCATTGTGGAAATCAGTGTGGAGGTTATTGAGACAACTAGAAATAGATTTATCTTATGATCCAGCTATAGCACTCCTAGGCATATATCCAGAAGACTCTTCTCACTTCCTTAGAGATACTTGCAAAACCATGTTTATTGCCGCTCTATTCACAATAGCTAGGAAATGGAAGCAGCCTAGATGTCCCACCACAAATGAATGGATAATAAAGATGTGGTACATTTACACAATGGAGTTCTACTCAGCAGTAAAGAAAAATGAAATTATGAAATTTGCAGGGAAATGGATGGATCTGGAAAGGATTATACTAAGTGAGGTAACCCAGGCTCAGAAAGCCAAACGTCACATGTTCTCTCTCATATGTGGATCCTAGCTACCAATAGACAGACTTGTGTGTGAACTGGAACCAAAAATTGGTGCCAGAAACCAGTAAGCTGGTAAAAGGCTATAAGGGACGGAGGAAAGGGAAGGACTGAAGTGTATGGTATTGCACATATGTAAATGGAAGGACTGATTACAAGGAGGGGAATGGCCTAACCAAGGCCATGGGTAGAGAATGCATAAAAGAAGGGCAAGGGGAGGGTCAATCTAATTTCAAAAGATTGTGAATAAGACTTATGTAAAACTACTTTTTTGAATAATGGTACATCTAGAAGCTGTAGACTGTTACTAGAAAATTTTCAGTACCTGGGATGGGATACCTTCCAGTGAGTTTTTGGCCAAGGAGGTCCCGGTAGCCTCCAAAACATTAAAGGCTTTTGCCAAAGCCCTTGGTTTTCCCTGAGAAACAGATAGTAAGACCCTATTGCTGAAGACATCTCTTGCCTGAGAGGCAAGGTCACTGAGAAAGCAAGCTGGTGCTGAGCAGAAAACCTTCTCCCCTGTAGACCAGCCAACTGAAAGCTGGAAAAGCTGCACTGCATGCAGAGTATGGGAGACAGAAGTCATCAGCAGTGAAAACAGTGGACGCTGAATATTCAAATTTGGCCAGACAGGCCCAAAGACTGAACGGTGCAATAGTGGCATATCTACTCGTGGGGTAACCAACTGCTCTATAATTGGACTAAAGGCCCTCTCTACGGGAGGGAATACATACCTGGTACTGAAAAACTAAGTAAAGTCTATGGTAGGTAAGGTCATAAGCCTTAGGGGTATAAAGCATGCCCTTATCTAAATGTATATACTATTCCCACCAAGCTGCCCGGAAAATACTACACTTAATGCTCATATTCACATATTAATGCTACTCTCACTTCTGGTTAGAGAAGCTTCTCTTTTCAGATGGCGATGACCACTGGGATGATCCAAAAGGCAACATAGTGCTGAGAAGAAGGGATGGAGAAGTGCCCAGCACTGAAACATCTCTGTCACACCCTCCAAGGCTCAGGGATCATTGCGGAAGAGGGGGCGGATAGAATGGAAGAGCCAAAGGAAGGGTACGACTCCCTACAATGCAACTGCCCAGACAGAAATTGGCCTTGATATCCATGACCTTGCTGTGCCTAACAATACCTCCGCAAGACCCTCATAGTAGAAGTAAAAGAGGATGACATCATATTAAAAAAAGAGACTAATGGAGAGAGGGAGGGGATATGATGGAGAGTGGAGTTCTAAAGGGGAAGGGGGGAGGGGAGGGAAAAATACGCACCTTTGGTATGTAAGTATGTTTTGTTGTCAATAAATATTAAAAAAAAAAAAAAAAAAAAACTCCGTGTACTTCCTCAATAAACGAGCTTGCGGCAGCTCGCCCTCTGCTGCTTCCACCCAACTCCCGGAGTCTGTGTCGTGACTCTGCGCCTCTCACCCCCAACTCGGCAGAGACCCTGCCGTCCTTCCTGGGCTGGCCCTAGAGGGGACCCCAACAAGGCCTCACTACGTCCTGATGATGTATGGCCTTTGGTGAATACTTTGTTTCACTTAGTAGAAGGTTTTTAAGACTTACCCATCTTGCAGCACATACATAAATATATACATATACATATATATATATATGGTATATAATTTTATGTATATACACACATATATGTGTGCATGATCATATCTATCTGATTAATATTATATGTAATAAAGAACATTCTGTACTGACTTATTAATTGATGGACATTGGTTTTGTCTCACCTCATTTTGTTGGCCTTTTCTTTTTATGCTTTGTTGTTTTGAGACACAGTCTTACTATGTAGTTAGGATTACCTATCAAGTTCACAATTCAGTTTCCAGGTTGCCAGGATTGTAAGCAGATGACACCACACTAGTTTTTTTTTTTTTTTTTTTTCCCACTTTTTGGCTATTTTGAATCATGCTGCTATGAATATTCAAGCATACAATACACACTGTGCTGTCAATCTTCATAGGCATATAGTTAGGAGTGCAACTGAAGAGTGGAATTATATTTCTCTTTTAATATTTAAAAGAATTGCCAAGGTGTTTACAGATAATATGTGCCAGCATGCAGTCCTCCTAGCAAAAGCAGGTTCCACGTATTCACCAGCCTATTTTTTACCTAATTATTACACACACACACACACACACACACACACACACGATTTTTTTTTTTTTTTTTTTTTACAAAAGTCTTCTCCAAGTTTTTGGCTTATCTTTATACTTCTTTAATAATAGCCAATGTAATTTTTTATATAGTGCAATATATATTTTGTCATTTGTGAAAGGAAGACATATTGTAAACCCAAACCTGACATATACATCTTCAATTCCGTGTGTGTGTGTGTGTGTGTGTGTGTGTGTGTGTGTGCATGCACCATAAATCTGGTGACAGCAATGCTTCATTCTCTCTACAAAAGGAAGAGGTGTTAGTGCAACAGATTTTATTTTGCTAATGTTCTTAGATTATTTCTCCAAAATGTCTCCATTGGATATTTCATCACAAATCTAAAGGGAATGTCTACTTAGAAATTGCATAGCACCCTTCAAATATTAAAAATAACCCTATTCAAGCTTTATTTTTGAGGGAACTGACAGTATGTATTCATATACATTAACACTGCCTTTTCCACAAGTAGACACTTCCCTTTTGTATCTTTTTTTTTTTCAAGCATACCACTACCAGAAGAACCAAGTTCTAATTGTTATCTTACCTAAGTAATTCTCCTTGCATATTAAATATGGATAATCCTTGATATTAAATATGGGTAACATGTAAGACGTTAGTAATAAAAGAAACCATAATTTCCATTATGACTTTTATCAATTAGCATTGGCTAAACTCTTTCTATGAGACTTCTGTTTCAATATTTTTGCAGTTATTATCTGTTTAATTTTAATAAAAATGCAGAAGTTCTATGAATCAAGCAGAGTTTAGAAAGGAAAATTGACTTGTTGACTAACACACAGATGTGGAATAAAACCAAAGTGAAACTCTCCAGGACCCATATTCATTTTCTCTTTTTGCCTGACCAAAAACAGGCTGATGCAAATATTTTGCATGTTGGTAAATTCAAGGGGATCAGTCAATGGCTTGATAAAGAATCTTTCTAATTTGTTGTACTAAATAATCCTGAATACATATTACATATAATGTAGATATCCTGAGAGATATAAAATATGAAGAAATACATGCATAAGGAACTAGTATTGTAATGGGAAAATAAAGCAGCCCTCATCTACACATAAGTTTTCACACTATACTATGTGATTACTGGGAAAAGAGTCTAATTGCAATAAAATTTCTGGGAATACACAGCATGGCGTGATTTGATCTTGCCTTGAAAAGGGTGTAGGATTTGGAGAGTCCAGAAACTTTGGAAGAAATGAAGGTAATAGTACACCAGATGGAGGAAACATTATGGTATGTGACGCACAGAGATGAGTAGTATATTTGCTCAACAGTGAGTAGAAAAAGGTTGATCAACTCATTTATATTTGAGTCTTGAACCTGAAATTAAAATTCTTAGATGATGGATAAAAAGTGAAAGAAGATCATAAGTGAACTTATAGAAGAAATATATCACTATGAAGAATAACATATTATGAATTTGGCAAAACTAATTCTAATAAATTTATCATTTATGTTTCAGAGAAATTTCAACTTTTACTGGGAAAGTTGTGATAGCCACTTCTTAATATCTATAACAATAGTGCTTAAAGCTGGCTGATGCATGAAAAATGACAATGAGATCTAAGTGCAGAAGCAAAGCAGCTGTAAATCACCTTGCTATAATTAAAACAAAAACAATATAATCATTTCATTATCTTTTATTGTTGATATGGGTACAACTCACACCCTGACTATTAAAAGTATATGAGGGTTAGAAATATGAGGAGAGTCATATCTAACACTAGCATCTGGTGGGAGGGAGGGAATTACCATGGTTAATTGTCTATAACTATGGAAGTTGTCAATAAAAAATAATAAGTTAGCAACTAGCAAGGGGGCACATGCCTCTGAAGTTCACTTGCAGTTCCTGGAGGGCCTGACAAATCCATTCTCTCTCTATCAGATCCCCCTCGCTCAAATAAATAAATAAAAATACTAAAAATTAACAACAAAAACAACTAGGTTCTGGGCTAAGAACTGGGTAAAGATGGCTCAGCTGTTAAAGTGCTTGCTTGTAAAGCCTGATTGCCTAGCCACGATTCCATAGTACCCACATAAAGCCAGATGCAGAAAGTGGCACATGTTCTACAGTTCATTTGTAGTGGGTAGCAGTAGGCCCTGACACATCCATACTCATTCTCTCTCTCTCTCAAATAAAAAAAAAAAAATACACATAAAAAACTAGGGGTGGGCACTATGGTCTGGAGTGAGTAGGCCAGACTCCTGTTTCCAGACTCCTCCCACCTCACCAATCTGGGTGCAAGCTGGCACATAGGTCTGGACTGACTAGGCCAGACCCATTTCTGGGATCCTCCTTCCTTCCCAGTCTGGGTTCCCTGTGCCAGTCTGTGTGAACAGAGTAAGTAGGCCAGATCCCTGTTCCCTTGCTCCTCCCAGTTCCACGGTCCTGATAGGTCCCATTGTACCTTGCTTGGGGAGGCCTGATCCTATGTGAGCTGTGGAATTAGACCTTTTGCTATGGTATCCTGACTGGCCACTGGTTACCAACATCCCTGTTCACCTGAGTCAGATGGTGCATGGGCCAAAGGACAAAAACTTGCTTCCTCCTCAACAAAATAAGGAGGCTTCCTAAAATTGTTAGACAACAATGCATAAAAGCTAAGGAAAGTCAGAAAACTGAGAGATCACCAAGGATGCCTAGTCCTACAATGGAAGCCTCCAATGAAATAATAGAGAAATCCACAGAAAATTATTCCCAAACACAACAACCAATGAGACCCTAATTTAAAAACAAACAAAAAAAATCGCTGAACTGGAAGCAAACCATCAAAGAACCAACAATTACATCAATGAAATTGAAAGAATTATCTCCTAGAGCATATAGAGATATAAGAGATATAAGTTGAAGATAAGTCAAAACTGGAAGATATCAACAACCGGTTGATTAAGTTTAATGAGGACTTGATCAAATGCAAGAATGAACTCCAAGAAGTATTAAGAAAAATCAGAATTTGAATTGAAATCGTACCTCAAAAAAAGAGATGGACGTGATGCAAAATAACACAACGGAAAACAAAAATAAAATAGAAATTATAAAATACTCTCTAGAATCCCTCACCAACAGAGCTACTCATGTGGAACAAAGAACCTCTGACCTGGAAGGCAAGACAGAAGAAACTAATAGGGAGGCCAGAAACTTTGCTACATTCAAAAAAATCAAGTGAACAGAACATAAAGGAACTGTGGGACACCCAAAAATGACCAAACATCTGGATCCTGGATATACCAGATGGAGAGGAAATCCAGGCCAGTAGCAGAGATACCATATTCAACAAACTTATTGAAGAAAAATTTCCGAATCTCTCAAAAGAGAGGCCCATCCAGATATAAGAAGGCCATAGAACATCAAACCAATAGGACCAAAGAAGAAACTCTAAAATACACATCTTAGTTAAAACTCTTAACAATGAAAACAAAGAGAGAGTGTTTAAAGCAGAAAGAGAGAAACAACTCACAACATATAAAGACAATTCCATGAGAATTACATCAGATTTCTCAAAGAAAACCCTGAAAGCCAGAAGGGCCTGGAATGGAAGATTTCAAAGTCTGAAAAACTATGGCTTCCAACCCAAGCTACTCTACCCAACAAGAGTATCCCTCATAATAGATGGGTAAAAAAAACTTTCCATGAAAAAGTCAACTCTATGATTATATGAACACACAACTAAACCTACAGATAGTACTTGAGGTAATACTCCACACAAAACAGTCAAACAACCAATCTCAAGAGCCAATAAGATGATGATCACAATAACCAAAAATAGAAAAAGCTCAAAAGAGTACAAAACACAAGGAATCAGAAAACCCATTAAACCCCTCTTCATAGCAGGGATTAATTGTAACCTCACAATAATAACCTTAAATATTAATAGCCTTAACTCACCCATCAAAAGACACAGGTTATCAGGATGGGTCAAAAAAATAGACCCTTCTCTCTGCTGCCTTACAGAAACCCACCTCACCACTAAAGATAGACTTCTCTTCAGGGTGAAAGGTTGGAAAATTATATTCAAAGCAAATAGAAATAAAAAAACAAGCAGATGTTACAATATTAATATCTGATCAAATAGACTTCAAACCAAAATAATCAATAAGGACAAAGAAGGCCACTTCTTACTCATCACGGGAATGATCCAACAAGAGCACATCACAATCATAAATATATATGTGCCAAACACAGGTGAACCACAGTTTATAAAACAAAATCTATTCAACAATAAAACAAAAAATAAACACCAACACCATCAAATTTGGAGACTTCAATACTCCACTATCATCAAAAGACAGATCATCCAAGCAGAAAATCAACAGGGAAATAATACACCTCAATGCCATCATAGATCAACCATACCTAATGGATATCTACAGAACTTTTTACCCCAGCTCTACAGAATACACATTTGTCTCAGCAGTCCATGGAGCCTTCTGAAAAATTGACCATATATTAGGTCATAAAATGTGCTTTCATAAAGTAAAGAAAATTGAAGTTACTTCCAGCATCATGTCAGATCACAATGCTTTAAAGCTAGAAATTAACAACAAGAGAAATATGAAGCACTCTACCAATTCCTGGAGACTAAGCAACACACTGTTATAAAAAAATTATCGACAACTTCTATACTTACAGAAATAAACCATGATATTTCCTCCCCCATTTCCTCCTTCACAACTCCATTCTCCATCATATTCCCTTCCTCTCTCCATTAGTCTCTCTTATTTTGATGTCATCATCTTTTTTCTCCTATTATGAAGGTCTTGGAAAGGTATTGCTAGGCAATGCGAGGTCATGGATATTAAGGCCAATTTTTGTCTGGGCAATTGTGTTGTAAGGAATGGTATCCTTCCTTTGTCTCTTACATTCTTTCTGCCACCTCTTCTGCAATGGACCCTGAGCCTTGGAGTGTGCAATAGAGATGTTTCAGTTCTGGACACTCCTCTCTCACTTCTTCTCAGCACTATGTTGCCATTCAGTCATCCCAGTGGTCACTGCCATCTGAAAAAAGAAGCTTCTCTAACCAGAAGTGAGAGTAGTATTAATATATGAATATGAACATTATGTGCAGTGCTTTCAGTGCAGTTTGGTGGGAATAATATATGCATTTAGCTAGACAAGAGCAGGCTTTATACCCCTAAGGCACATGACCTCCCCTGCCATAGGCTTTGATTAGGTTTTCATTATCAGACATGTATTTTCTCTCTTAGAGCAGGCCTCCAGTCCAATTAGAGAACAGTTGGTTTCCCCTAGAGCAGACATGCTGCTATTGCACACATTTGTTCATTTGTCCTGTCTGGCCAGACTTGAGGCTTCCAGTGTCCACTGTTTTTACCACTGATGATTTCTGTCTCCCATAGGGCTGTATGCAATACAGCTTTTTCTAGCTTACACTTGGTCTATAGGAAGAAAGTTTTCAGCTCAGCACCAGCTTGATTGTTCAGTGATCTTGCTGCCAACAGATATAAAGTCTTTGGCAATAGGTTATTAGCATCTGTTACTCCTGGGTAAACAAAGGCCTGGGTAAACAAGGGCCTGGGCAAAAGCCTGTAATGTTTTGGAGGCAACAGGAACCTCCCTGGCCTACAACTACCTGGTAGGTATCCCATCCCTGGCACTGAAAATTTTCTAGTAGCAATCTATGGCTTATGGATGTTCTGTTATCCAACGAAGTAGGCTTTTGTAGGTCCGATTCAGAATATCTTGAATTTTGATTGACCTTCCTGTCACACTTCTCTAACTCAGTCTCTTTCCCTGGCCTCACTTAGGCCACACTTTTAAACAATGAGTGGGTCATGGAAGATATCAAAAAAGAAATTGTAAAAGATCTTGCATTGAATGATAATGAAAACACAACCTACCAAAACTTATGGGGCACAATGAAGGCAGTCTGAAGGGGAAAATTCATAGCTATAAATGCCTTCATTAAAAGTCAGAGAGATCTCTGTCCACCTAAAGGTGCTGGAAAAACAAGAAGAATTCAACCCAAAGAACTCCAAATGGAAAGAAATAATCAAGATTAGAGCAAAAATTAATGAATTAGAAACCAAGAAAACTATTTTTAAAAAATCAATGATATGAAGAGGTGGTTCTTTGAAAAAATAGACAAGATTGGCCATCCCCTGGCCAATTTGATCAAGCTAAAAAAGAGAAGTCTCAAATTAACCAAATCAGAAATAAAAAGGAGAGATCTCAACAGACATTAATGAAATTGAAAAAAAAATCATCACAGAATATTTACAAAACCTCTATTCACAAAATTGAATAATCAGAAAGAAATTAATTCTGTGACATATACCACCTACCAAAACTAAACTCAGAACAGATTAATATCCTAAACAAACCTGTAACATCCATGGAGATTGAAAAGTTAATCAAAAACCTTCCCCAAAAGAAAAGTCCAAGACCCGATGGCATCTCAGCTGAATTCTATCAAACCATCACTGAGGAACTGAAACCAATTTTTCTCAAACTGTGCTGCATGATCAGAGACCAGGGAATCCTCCCAACTTCTTTTATGAAGCTAGTATCACCCTAATACCAAAACCAGACAGAGATACAACAAGGAAAGAAAACTATAGGCCTATATCCCTAAAGAATTTAGATCCAAAGATCCTGAAAAAAATACTTGCAAACCAAATTCAACAACACCTCAAAAGCATTATCCACCTTGATCAATTAGACTTCATCCCAGGGATGGTTTAACATATGGAAATTGGTCAACATAATATACCACATAAATAATCTGAACCATAAGAACCACATGATCATCTCAATTGATACAGAGAAGGCCTTTGACAAAAGACAACACCACTTCATCATCTAAACATTAGAAAGAATAGACATGAAGGGTTTATATCTCAACACAATAAAGGCTATATATAAAGCTCCTAAAGCCCAAATAATACTTAATGGGGAAAACCTCAAGGAGTTCCCACAGAGATCAGTAACAAGACAGGGGTGCCGACTCTCACTGCTCATAATACTAGAAGCACTAGCCCAAGCAATAAGACAGGAGAAATAAATAAAAGGGATTTGAATTGGAAAGGAAGAAGTCAAGTTAGCCCTGTTTGCAGATGACATGATCTGATACATGTGACCCAAAAGTCTCCATCTTAATACTTCTAAAGGTGATAACTTCCTTCAGCAAAGTGGCAGGATAAAAAGTCAATGCACAAAAATCAGTATCTTTTCTATATGCAAAGGACAAACATACAGAGAAAGAAATCAGTGAGGCTGTCCCATTTTTCAATATCAACAAAAAACTTTAAATACCATGGAATAATAATAACCATGGTTGTTAAAGACCTATATAATGAAAACATAAAAACACTCAAAGAAGAAACAGAGGAGTACTTGACAAGATGGAAAGACCTCCCATGCTTTGTGATAGGTAGAATTAATATTGTCAAAATGGCAATTCTACCAAAAATGATATACAGATTTAATGCAATACCAATATACCAGTGTCATTCTTCACAGAGATTGAAAAACTGATCTCAGAATTTATGTGAAATGGCAGAAGGCCTCAATATCCAAACATATCTTCATAAAAAATAAAAAAAACAATAAAACCACCTCTGGTATTACCATGACTGATCTAAAGCTATATTACAAAGCCCTACTGACAAAAAAACATGGTGCTGGAATAAAACCAGAAACATAGACTGATGGAACAGAATTGAAGGCCCAGGCTTTAGGTCAAGTAACTACAGCTGCTTGATCTTTGACAAAGGTGCCAACAATGTAGACTAAATAAAAGACAGTATCTTCAACAAATGGTGTTGGACAAATTGGATGACCATATGTAGAAAAATTAAATTATACCCACTCATTTCACCATACACAAAAATCAAATCCAAATGGATAAAAGACCCCAATATAAGATGTGAAACTCTTCAAGTACTGAAAGAAAATATCAGAGGCATGCTCCATGACATTGGACTGGGAAAAGACTTCCTGAACAAAACCCCAGTAGCCCAGGAAATTAAACAAGCACTCAACCAATGGGATTTCATGAAGCTAAAAAGCTTTGCACAGACAAACACACTATAATCAGAGCAAACAGATTATGGAACGGGAGAAAATCTTTGCCAGATATACCAATGAAAGAAGCCTAATATCTAGAATCTACAAAGAACTCAAAACCCTAAACAATAAAACACCAAGCAACCCACACCAAAAGTAGGGCAGAGAACTAAATAGGGAGTTCTCAGAGGAAGAATTACAAATGGCCAACACACAATTAAGAAAATGTTTAACATCCCTAACCATTAGGGAAATGCAAATTAAAACATCTATGAAGTCCAGGCTTGGTGTCACATACCTTTAATCCCAGCACTCGGGATGCAGAGGTAGGAGGATCGCCATGAGTTTGAGGCCACCCTGAAACTACATAGTAAATTCCAGATCAGCCTGAGCTAATGTGAGACCTTACCAAAAAAACAAAAAATAATAATAAAATAATAATAATTATTATTATTATTATTAATAAACACAACTATGAAATTTTAACCTACCCCACTGAGGATAGAAAACATTAAAAAATCATCAAATGAAAACAAATGTTGGTGAAGATGTGGAGTAAAAGGAACAGTCATTCACTGTTGTTGGGAATGTAAGCTGGTACAACCACTGTGGAAACCAATATGGAGACTCCTGAAAAGGATGATTAGAGAGTTAACAACAGATCCTGTTATTCCCTTACTGGGCATTTACCCTAAAAGCTCCACATCTCAGTTCAGAGATATTTGCTCAACCATGTTTATAGCTGCTCAATTGACAATAGCTAAAAACTGGAATCAACCCACATGTCCATCATTGGATGAATGGATAACCAAGATGTGATATATCTACATGATGGAATTATACTCAGCAGTAAGAACAAAATGACACCTTGAAATTTGTAGAAAAATGGTTGAACTTGGAACAGAACACTCTAAATGAACTCACACAATCACAGAAAATGACCATCGCAGGTTTCACTCACCTGAAGTTTCTAACCTGGATCAGCCCAAGTTGCTGACTTACCTGAATGGCATATTGACACTTGGACAATAGTGAGGTTAGGACTTGGAGGAAGGCAAAGAGAGGTGGGGACATAAAACTGAACCCAAATTGAACTGGTACCATAAAATCCTCTATGCTGGAAGTGAGACTAACTGGTGGAACCCTCAAGGAGACCTTAGGGAGAGCACCTGAATTGAATGGCCCTAGAGAGGGTCAGATGAATCCTAACCTCCTGCTACTTCTCCTGCTACTTTTTCTTTTTTCTTTTCCCTTGGCACTGACCTGTAATTCTCTGTGCCAGGATGTGGTTTATATCTACAATGACCTGTTGATCAGAGAGACCTACTAGATCCCCCAAAACAAACAAGACAGACTTCTATTAGAGCATTTGATTACTCACCAGAGGTTAATGGTAAGACCCTACTGCTTTAGACACCATATGCTGTCAGCATGGATCATGGAGAGACCTGGTTGGATTCTGGAGGAGAGCCAGTCCCCAGACAGTGCTGGAAGGCACTATATGAGCTACTGGGGGAAAGTGGCCAACATCTGTCCTACCAACGCAAAGTCTAAGTGACTCAGAAGCAAACAACCTGAGGTGATGCTCACACAAGTCCAATAGTAGCACACAGCTATGGTTGGTAACCAACTGCCCTTGGATTAGCTAACAGATCCACACATGAAAACGGAAACCATATCTGGAACTAGGAATCAAGTGAGAATTATATCCAGGTAATGATTCTGTTTTCCATTGTCAAGATCTCACGAACCTTAGACTATAAGAGGATCTATACCCTTTTAATTCTCTCTAAGTTAATAATGGTTATCCCATTTAACTGGTGCTGACTTCATTTTCCATTGGAGAATTTTCTTTTTTTTTTTTTTTTTTTTAGATGGGAGCTGGACCTGAGGAGATAAATGACTCAATGCACTCTACCCTGGCCCCACAGAGGAATTGGGGAAACGAACAAAAGAGCTGCTTTCTTATTGACTTTGCACATGGGTGCAGCACATGGGTGATGGAGATAGACACTGAGGGCACTCAACACCTACCAAACCAGAGATCCAAAGGTTCCTAAGTGCCCATCACTGAAGTAGACTTAAGTAGTCTTAAAATACACCCAGCATGGCTCAGGGAATTTTGCAGAAGAGGGGGCAGAAAGATTGTTAGAGCCACAAGTTGGGACATTTTGCACAGAGGCATTGACTCTCCCCCTGCATAATGCATGACACACAATCCCCTTGGGGTTGACCTGCGGCTCCAACAAGGAGGGCCTCTTCAGAAAAAAAAGGGCAGGGAGGAGGGAAAGGATGGTACCAACATGTGTTGTTTACATACTAAATATGTCCATATCTAACAAAAACAAGTTGCCATGGGAAAAAAATAAAATGAATAAATAAACTAGCATGAAACGAAGGATATGTTGTTGATACTTTGATGGAAAACTGAGAGTTTCTAAGTAATAAATCAGAAAAAGCAACAATCCAACATAACCCAAATAATAGACTTTGGAAAGCCCAGCCAAATGACCTAGCTATAACAGAGACAAAAAGCTTAAATAAAGGACTGGAGAGATGGCTAAATGGTTAGACACCTGCCTGCAAAGCCTACTGACCCAGGATTGATAACCCCAGTATCCACATAAAGCAGATGCACAAAGTGGTGCATACATTTGAAGTTCATTTGTAGTGGATGGAAGCCCTGGCATGCTCATTCTTTCTGTCAATCTTTATCTCTCTCCTTGCAAATAAAAACATTTATAAACAAGAAAGTTTAAGTAAAAGAAATTTTAACTCACTGAAAATTTCTGACTTGTTCATAAATATTTCTCAAAAATTTCCACATCATAGTAAACAAATATAAAGCTATTTCATACATAGATAGGAATGTTTCTGAAGTCCAGAAAATTATTACCACATCATCAAAATGCATTATTGTTCCAAATAAACAGATAACATTAAGTCACCAACAACATTTAGAATTACAGCTAACATAGAACTAGCACCAACGCAGCTCACCAAGCTATGCATCTCTGCAGTTATAGAAGAGGTGTATCTCATGGAAATACACTGAGAATTATTAGCACAGCCAATACCCAAAGCCCTTTGAAATCCTAGGAAAAAGCTGAGTCCAAAATTCATCACTTCTTTAAACATTTCACACCTTCAACTCCAACACTTTCTTTAACAGATGCTCTTCATATCTCACATGTCATAATACAGCTTCCTACAGTCCCTAAAGATAGAAAGAAGGATGACACATTTTGGTATTAAATGATAAGCAAAACAGGGATTACTATAGGACAACCTGACAAATGATTCTGATAGTGATGAGAAATGGAAGGGCCTCTCTCATGACAGGAGATTTGGGAGGAGCAGATTTAAAGACTGGAAGCATTTAGAGTTGGATACAAATATTTATTATGCCCCCTTTACCTTAATATTTTAAGTACATGTGCCTCAAGAATAGAGAAAGAAAACATTTGGAGCATATGGTTCCATGCTACCAAATAGTTAAATTAAAATGAAAATTTATAAATTTCTATAAATTCAGGCTAGGCTACATGTTGTAAGAAATATTGAGCTTGTGTATGAAAACAGTTATCGAAAAATGTCCATTTTTTGTTTTATACAAAAGTAAAAAAATACAACACGTTCTAAAATGTTTTTTTTTTTTGTAAACTTTTAGTAATTCTGAAACTGTCCATATATACAAGCGCATTGTTCATTCTTATGTCAGAATATTATGTCCACAGGAAGTCATGATTAAACTAAGGGTGCTTCTTCCACGATTTAAGACACATGTCGCTCTCCTTTATACATTCATCATATGCATTTTTCTCTCTATGCAATGTTCTCTGCCATCATCCTCACATCTGCACTTCTCATCCTGTGAAGCTCAGCAGAAATGTCACCTTGTTTTTCCAATTTTTCAAAAATTTAGTTATTTATCTGTTATGTCTCTCATTGACAGATTTTAACCTGCATAAGTGGTAGGCCTATATTTGACTTATTTATCATTTCCCTTCTATTCTGCACCAGTAAAACTATTCATATGGTTGTTAAACTAATATGCATATTGGTATATATATGGTAATATGTACATATAATATGTACATATGGTAATATTAGTTTCAAGATATCCTACTTTTAATTTATGCATTGTTATATTGTACAAGTTTTCCAAAATGTGCTGGTTATGACATCAAGAAATGTACCCTTTTAAAAGGACACTTTTCTTTCTTATCAGGCTTTTCTTCAGCATCTGATTTTGTGATATGCTCCAGATATATTGCAGAAAGCAGTCATTCATGGCTTGGCTAACAGAATGTAGATGTTAGTCATATCCATGTAGATTTTGTGTCACTGAAGAAACATCTGGCAGGCCTAGAAAGAACTGTAATTTCCAAAACATACTCAAGGAGGCAAACGAGTTTTTTTTTTAATTGTCAAGACATTACAGAAGATTGGATCACATAGCACGAAATTGTTTCTGAAGGTGACAGTAATAAATCTTTTTTCTTAAATGGCATCAATGGCAAAGTCCACAGTGGAACAAGATTAACTCTCTCTGGAACTGGTTCAGTCCTTGAGGTCAGAAAGGTGACAAGAAAGAAAGCTCAGTCAAAAGACACACTGCCTCCAAGTATGGTAACAAATGAAGAGCAACCATCTCAAAACACAGTCCAAAAGATGATGGAAGGCTGGTGATGGGAAGGGATGAAGACTCACACCTTAGGAAGGTCCAGTGATATCAATCAAAGCCATAAAAAACAGAATGCTTTAGGCACTGAATTTCAAACCTTGCAAGAGAAATGTCAAGAAATGTGCTATAGTCTTACTACATTTAATGTACTATCCTAAAATAGTGTCTGAGGCAGAGTAAAAAGATCTGCTCTTAATAGCAAATGTCCAAAGTTCAAAAAGCAAAGTCTATTTATTTTAACTAACTGACAAAATAAAATCCAGAGTGGCATGCGGTCCAAACCACCCACACAAGCCAATGAGAAGTGAGTTGCAGCTTCTTTTAACTCCTGTGAAAAGGTACAATCTAGCCAAGAAATGGCCCTGCAAGTAAGATGATGAGATCTTTCAAAGTTTGGGATCACAATACATACAGCAAAAAGGCTAGAATCAGCAAGGGCATAAATGACCCTTAAACATGGCTGAGAAGTATAAATTATAACTACTTCAGAAATGGAAAGATGTAGGAACAGTGACACACATCCCCTACAACACAGTGACACAGCATTTATAGGTATTTCCTCATGAAAAAAATTGTGTCAAAGCTGCATTTATTAGGATATTACATCGATAGCCAGTTTCCAAACTAAAGAATAAATAGCAATTTATATGAGAAAAGATATTTGCATAACATGGTCCAGTCAGACAATAGGGTACTATATTGCCATTTTGAAAAATGAGCTAGACTGCATGTAATCATAATAAATATAGAAGGAAAGAAAGCAAACATCCAATTAACAGGCATTGTATCATGTCATTTTGTAAATTTTTACATCCCTGAATAATACTACCTATTGTGGGGTAAATGATTTTTAATAAAAGTGCAAGCCCATGAATGGGAAGGAAATATGTGCTTTGGGTTATATCACATGTCTAAGGGCAAGAAAGAGACTGAATTAAGAGGGGCTTTATTCGTATTTGGTATTTCTGACTAAATAAACTTATAGCCAACATATCACACTTTTTCAAAATCAGATTATGAAAACATGTTATAATTTTCTGAATATTATAAATATATTGAATACATACATTTAAAAAAATTAAATACTAGAAGAGTATATTTCTTTTTGAGAACTTCACCTTTAAGTGGCCCTCAATATTTTGAAATAATATGAAATAATAAAATCAGATACAGTTTGCCAGTACTAAAGAGTACAGTCACTGAGGTGTTTTTAATGTACCTAGTAAGGTACAGGCTTAGATTCTTCTCACAGATACAGTATCATAGTGAAGACTGATGGATTTAGTGATTGATTTTAAATGACTCTTTTCATAGGTTTTATGTGTTTGTTTGGACCCTGCCTTCATGAAATTTTTAATGTTGTCAATTTTCACTTTAGCAAGATTTATTCTGTGATGTTAACTCAGAATGTCATAATTCCATTCTGCAGAATTTGCTTCTTCTGAGAAGGAGTTTTTCTACCAACTGATTTTGAAAGGCAAGAAAGAGGCATGGATGTGTAGGCAATATTTCATATAATCAAAAAAGTGACAGGTTTATAAATACTCAATATTAAATACATGTGAATCAGATAAATGTCTGATCACACATGACTACCAGAGATATATTTAAGTCTGGTCACTGCAACCTACTCTTCAGCTGTCTAATTTGAGAAACAGATGCCAATGGAGATGTTATGTCCTGAGTTTTTTTGGGGGGCGATGTCAAAAAATGCAAACTTTATCTTTAACTTAGGGTTCTTACTTTATCCCCTTAAGCTACATTGAGCCATATTTCCACTCTGAAGAAACTAATGTATTTAAACCATTTTACCCCTCTTATATCTAGGAACAAACCTTAAGCAAATACTCATTTCTAAAAAATCAATTTTACCTAACAATCATAGAGACCAGTTAGGTTAAACCCAGGGGGAAGGAGTGTAAAATTTATAACTGTGAAATTAGAATGAAACAAACATAACACTCTGCAGATGACAGACTAGATCACCGTATGGACAAACCTCTCAGCATTCCCTATCCTCATTTGGAATACGATCAGACCTGCCGCATATCAGTGAGCCCTGTCCTAAAGCTATTTTTATAAAGCTCTTCCGTTGCTTTGTTGCTAACTGCATTTCAACTTCTGCTACCCTAGCTGTGTACAGTATAAGAAATTAACAACAACAACAACAAAAAAGCCACCTTGTCATTCTGTCTCCAGGTTCGCAGGAAATCATTTCCTGGAAGAGCTGCTCTACCTCATTTCACCAACGTACCACTTAATTGAAGAAAATCAAAACCTGCTTTTGAGGGCAAATGCTGACTTTTGGAGACCAGCAATTGGGAAGGCTGATGGGTGCCTGGAGAGCATTTGATCTGCTGGCAACTGAAGGCCTTACATTGCACTCTGCTCAGCTAAACTTGAAACCATAGCAATTTGAGTTTACATAGTAATGCTGATTGCTACATTTCAGTGGAGGAACACTGCCAACAGTACAGGTGTAGACCACACTCCATCATTTTTGTTGTTGTTTGTTTTTTTATTTTTATTTTTTTAGAAAAAAAACCCTGCTCTATGCTGATTACTAAATGGTAATAAGAACTTAGCAATGGGATATCAATAATCAATGGTAGATTTTTATTTTTAAAGATTTGCCTCTGAGAGGAGTCAAATTTGAGATCCTGTGATATTTTACAAGGCTCCTGGAAAAAATAGCAAAAACTATGAATTGCAACTTAAAAGCTGTTTTAGTAGATGATACACACAACTTTCTGGGGATAAACCAAAAATGTCATTTTATGTAGTAAAAATATAATCCTTGAAAATGTTATTTCAGGATAAAGGAGTATGCACATTCATTATTTATAGAACTGGCACAAATGTGTATTGATTTTTAGGTTTTATAATGAAATTTACTTGATGTGGTTTTCTTCACAAATAAAATGAGCATTGACCTGCCTGATTGCCTATTGACAATGAAATCATCCTTTGGTACAGAACCCTTTGAAGGTACTGTCCAAGAAAGTTAGACATGATGCACAGGCTCTTTTGTAAGTTGACAATATTGGCTGTGAACCTAACTTTGATCTTTCCCTGTTTTTTGGAAAAGGGAAGCATGGAGATAGCACTTTCCTTTTTCCTCACTTTACCTGAAGATAGTTCTGATGCGATAAAATGTGTGTAACGAAATATAAGGAGTGAAGGCCAACGGAAGAAGAATATTCACAGTAATATATAGAAACAAAAGGGTAAAGAGTTCTCACTGATCAGTAGAAATAACCATCTACTGAGGCACACAACTGGAAAACTCCTTGACTCTTCATCACCTCCCTGGTTTATATGCAGAAGACTCAAATGCATTCAATTATTTTGCATTTCTGCAAAATGAGACTTTCATCACTCAGAACTGCTGATTAAGTGAGTCTCTGGTTATTTTCATGGGATTCTCCATCTTATCTACTCATTAGAGAGGTGTTACCAAGTAATCTTACATCTCTGAGTTTCCTGAGACAGAGATGCATGAAACTTTGCCTGGGATAAGTATTATTTATCCTCCATTCTACTCTGTCATAGTCACTACATTTTTTATAAATGTTCATTTATTAAAATAAATTATGTTATTATAATGTTAAATGTTTTTCAGAGATGAAGACTGTATGTAGTCTACGCTGTCCTTGAACTCAAGTTCCTTCTGCCTTGGATATCTTGGACACATGATTACTAAAAACATAGGAATCTGCTTATAAAAGTTGTAGTTTGGATATGGCAGAGAAAAATCCATTTGTTGTCATTTTGTGGGTATAAGGCATCAATAATAAGTATGCTAAAGCATTATTTTACATCTAAGAGTCTAGAACAAGTAATGTCTTGCTCAAGACAATTCTTTTTATGTATCTGGTGCTCAACAACAATAACAAAAATCATGTTAGAAAAGGAATTACTTTAGTAAGCCAAACTCAAGTATACACCAATATACATTTTCAACATAAAATATACTTAAATATAAATGAAATAAATAAACTCAGCGTATTTCCAATTAAGTATATTTCACAGAGTTGTATACTGTCAGCTTTTTTCTGATAGACACTCAGTAAATCCATATTTCAGACTTCCTTAACTAACACATTGAAGCTTCTCTGCCCAGGTTGACTTTATCCCACTAGGTGTATCCACTGAAAATCCTCAAACAAAAATTAACACAAGGGAATTTCTCTTTTGTGCCCTACATGTGAAAGAAAAAAAAAAAAGTTTAAAAGCCTTTGTTTCCTTCTTGCTGTGACACTGCGAGTTCAGAGACTGCATTTAAGTCTTCATTTTAAAAGCCAGCCAGAGCTTTTATGTTGTTCAGCAATTAAATAGAGATGCATAATGTACAAACACTGAAAGAATCTATGAACACATTCTACAATTGTAAAAGAAAGAGTTTACTTATATTTATGATCAAAACAGAGCTATTTTTCTGTGAGGCGGCACACAATTTTATTCAACGTGTATACTAACATCAAAGGAGTAAGATTTTGTTAAGATTGGAAGGCATCAGAAGTTTGGAAATAGTTACAAAGATCTAAACTTTTTTTTTTTTTTTTTGCTGAGCAATCAATGTCACAACACATACATTTTTGTTTTGTTTTTGAAAGCCTTCTGATCAGTGATCATGAAAATAAACAACCTTTGTGCACTTGCAAGTGTTTGCCAGGGCTACTTATGAAATATAGCATTGGATGAATCCAAAACCTCAAATACAACTTATAAAACATATTTAACCATGCATTTTAATAACTATATAATTTTGTCACATTTGCATAGCGAACTTTCGAATATTGAAATTTATACACACTACTCATTCATATATATACAAACAAACATACAAATGAATATACATTTGCATATATATGAATGTGTGTACACACACACTAGGAAAGAACAGGGATGAAATTTGGAGTAAGCAACTTTGTGACTATGATTTCCAACTGCATAAAGCAGTTATACCCAATATGTTATTCATTGTTTCTGCCAGAAAGCAGGGTTACTGCTCTGGGTTGGACAAAATAGGAGATTAATTGTGTGCCACCTCCAGCGAGAAGAACTTTTCAAGGGCTCAGAAGGTCAGTAAACCTGCATATTCTCTGGTTGTTTGACTTCTTTTTTCTTTCCGTGTGAAATGTTGTGGTGAGCTGATTTGATGCCTAATGCTTTTAATAAGTAGAACATATACTACTCATGTGTGCACCTGAGATTTACCCAGTAGGGTAAGAATACATTTACTTCCTTTTTATATGATCCATATTATATTGCCATTTAATATTGGGAAAAGATCTAGATAAATGCAAACTATTCTTCCTTACTTTTCTTTCCCTTACTTTATTCAATCTATTCATTTCTCTAAGATCTGTAATAGGAAAGAGGAGTTTGGAGACATGGTTTAGTGGTTAAAGCACTTGCCACCCAAGCATGTAGACCTGAGTTTGGATCCTCAGCCCCCATATAAAATGTCAAGTGTTGTGATATCTACCTGTATTTCCAACAGTGGGGAAGTAGAGACAGAAAAACCCAGCCCCCCTCCCCCCCCCCCAGCCAGAGAGCATAGCCAAAGTCGTGAATTTCATGTTCATTGAACGCCTCTGGCTCAAAAAATAGGAGAATTGTGGTAATGGAAGCTGTCTGATGCCAACCTGCCCTCCACATGCAGACATGTTTACAGCCACCACACACACAAGCATGCAGGCATCACATACACATACATATATATGCCAGAAATATAGGGAACAGACCTATTTGGAACAGGAAGTATTTGTGTTATTAACATGCATGGTTATCATACTACAATAATAAATACCTCTAGTTCTCATTGTTTAACAGCAGCATTGACATCTCATAGTAATGTTTATGAAATCTGGAGGGATACATTTTTTTCTTCAAAGTAAGTACTAAAGAGTTTTTAATAATAATTTATTATAATTCTTTCCATTTTATACAGTGGAAAATGTTGCAAGAATATATGAATCAGGCTTTTTAAGTTCTATCTAGAAAAACATTAACCTAGGGCAATTATTTGCATAAAATGAAAGGTTTTAAAATTAATTTTAGTGGTTAAATTATAAGAATAATAACTCCAAGAACTACCAGAAAACATTATATAAAAATATTATTATGAACTATTTTCAGGGTATATCCTTAGCACCACCCAAGATGCTCAGAATGGCTTCTGGTTTGGGGAGGAAGGAAAGAATTTAGGGCTCTGATAAATGAAGTGACATATCTTTTGTTGAACAGTTAGTAGGTAAGCTCAGACCAGCCTGAGATTAATTCCAAGGGAGCATGGGCTAGAGCAAGACCCTACCCTGAAAAATACATATCTATATAAATTTATTATATAAAAGACAATATAAACATATAAGAAGACCCATTTGTGTTGCTTTACTATTAAATTCTGATTATAAAATGCATGGCCATTTTCAGATTGATGAAGCACATAATAAATTGAGCGGTGGGCTGGGAGATGGCTCAGAGGTTAATGCAATTGCTCATAACCCAAGTTTATACTCCATGGACCTATGTAGGCTGTATACATACACATAGTGTCTGTCATCCCAATACACTTATAGAGAGAAGCAAGGTAAAGACAGAAAACCCTTAAAGTCATGGGTCAACTACCTGGACTAATACAGCTGAGAGCAAAAGTAGAGACCCTGCCTTAAAAACAAGTTAGAAGGTAAGGGCCAACACTCAAGCTTGTTTAAGACCTAAACACATTTGTAATGGCATGCACACACCTATATTCACACACATCTCTGTCTTTCTCTCTCTCCCTCTCTCTCTCTCTTTCTCTCTCTTACACAAACACACGCACACAATTTAAAAAATAAGTAACCAGCTCTCTAGGATCAGTAGGTTAAATTTAAAGAACAAACTTACTTCTCTCCAGCTAAGTAATCTTGAATAATTACCAAACTTTTCGTAGGCTTATATATTTATAGTTTGTATGCAAACTGAAGAGAATGCATTACCAATGATGCGCAAACTTAGGTGTACTGGGTATAAGAGCATCCATCACTTTATGGTGTTAGAGAGCATCTAGACTCAGTAATTAAGTGTTGGTCAGGTTTCTAACACTTTCACAAGGTTTTAAGTCCACTGTTCATATTTACTCTTCTTACTTCAACATTCCTGCACCTAAACTGAAACTCAAGGTAAATGACTATCCCAAGGCTATGACAGGTAATTAGTAATGAGAGGCAAATTAGAACAAATGCTTCTAACTCACATCCTTGTAATTTCCCCACCCGAAGCCTAAACAACTGCACATTAACGCAATTACTCTGCTGCTTTACCAGGGACCTTAAAGTCAAGGAGACTTAAGAATAAACATATTTTCTCCAACCTGGACCTATATCGGGATGTATATGTTTTCTTCAAAGTGAAGAATTGGTTAGTAGCTATTGAAAATAGAGAAAGGGATGGAGAGATAGCTTATCAGTTAAGATGCCTGACTGCCAAGCCCAAGGACGCCTGTTCAATCTCCAGATCCCATGTTTAGCCAGATGCAAGTGCACAATGCCACACTTGCCCACAAGGGAATGCACGTGTCTGGATTTCATTCACAGCAGCTGAAATGGTCCTGGCATTCCCACTCTCTCTCTGCCTCTTCCTCTCTCTGTTTCTCTCTGCCTCTTCCTCTCTGTTTCTCTCTCTCTCAAAAAAAAAAAAAAAATAGAGAAAGAAACTATTTGAAGAGGCAGAGGAGCCATACTTTATTCAAAAAGAAAAAAAAAATGACCATATGAATGTCTCCTAACAAGAGAATCTAGTAGATGATCTCAGAGCTTTATGTTTCTGTTGAAGAATGCTCTAAGCAGCCACCTCCATAAAATTTAAATAACTCCAATATATTTCAGCCTTTACATAGGCAAAGAAAAAAGTGTGTTTGAGAAAAATTTAGACAGGAAGATAATTAAGAAGATTTTAAATGAAAACAACCATGAATCATGTTAATGTCCACAGATGATCACAAGTAAAACTCATATCTGGAAGATTATATCATATAGTATCTGTGCCAGGAAGTAAACCCTGCAACTTTTAACTGGCAAAGGACTCAAAAGGGGGAAAAAAGTCAGCAGCAGCACATGTTAGTAAAAGTATTCTTAAGGCTTTATACTTGTAGATCACCTCCTAGCACTTCATTCTTGGGCATTCTTGCTGCCTGCTGGACCCAGCAGCCATCACTCACTCATTCTAAGAAAGCCGCTTCTGGGAAAAGAATACAGAAACTTTTGATGACTGGTTATTTTTAGCCATACTTTGACAAATGTTAAAATAGTCAATGACTAGAGGCAGAAAGTACCTGGATGTAATTAGCATTTTGGATAATTCTCTATAGTTTCAGTTCTGAATTTTCCTCCTGTTTATTTGAACTGTTAAGTGATTCTCTACCACCTAATGTATGCATTCACCTGGCCATTGATTACTCCACATGGCCGCCTTGAATATTTACTGCTGATTGAATATTTTAAATTTATACCAACACTATCATGTGACCAACTAAAGTTGCATTGAGAAAGTTTTTTTTTTTTTTAACCTCTCTTTCACTGTAGTCAGTATTCTTTGAACTAATTATAGATAAGGCTTACTCCTTGTGCCCCTCACTTTGAGGTATCATTTTCTGGAGGGCAGGGGCTCTGTCTTGTGGGAGAGAACTGTGGAGGGTTTAGTACTGAGAATAGTGTGGGCCAAGTGCTCCACTGTGGAGAGGTAAGGATGGGGGAATCAGTTACTCTCTTCCAGCCTATGCTGTCTCTCCCGTTTCTTTAATTAGTTCCCTTGGCATTTCTCAGAGAAAATAGGTGGCACGATCCCCCTAAAGTCTCATGTTCTCCCACCCACAACATTCTCTTAAAAATAACAGTTTACTTTAAAAATCATTTCTTGTGAATTTTATAATCAGTCCCTCTTCAACATAATTTAAAATTACACTTGTAGTGGAGTCAAAAGAAATCTTGAAAAAAAATAACTTCTTTTCTCCTTCTATACTGAATCATGATGGGGATACTAAGTTACTATTCAAACTACCAATTCAAGATGAACTCTATGCATTCTGGACTAGAAACAACCCAGTTATTTTGATTACTCAAGTGCAGGAAATTGCTGGTTTTACCCAACAGACCTTGTGGAATCAAGGCATCAGTGGCCAGAGGTCACTGGACATGACTCAAGAACATGACATTCTGCTTTATACCATATTACACTGATTTGGATATTCTTCTAATAAGGTGGTATCTAAACTGTAGCACCACTGATATTTGAACCCCACATACACAAATATGTCTCTAGATTCTTCTCCCTTGGGAGAAGAGTCATGGTATTACAAAATTGTCCTCAACAGGAATTACTGCTCTTCTGTAATTCTTATTTTAAGGGTCTATCTCCAACAGTATTTTCAGGTAAGTAATTCACAAGTTTACAAAGACTTTGACGTCTCTATTTACCTGTCAAAATCATGAATAAGTTTTCAACTTCACTTAAAATATACCCCAAAATCTATCCAGTCATCTCTAAATCTAAGACCACCTCCAACATAGACCACAGATGCCTCTGGATAGGGATGTTGCAATAACTCCCTATCTGACATCCTTGCTACAGCTTTTTTTCTCTTAAATCCTTTCTTCAAATACTGCCTGAAAAATATTTTTTAAAAAAAAGCAAAGCAGGAGAGATTACTTAGTGGTTAAGGCACTTGCCAGTGAAGTCTAAGGAGCCAGGTTGGACTCTCCAGAATCCACGTAACCCAGATGCACATGGTGATTCATGCATCTGGAGTTTGTTTGCAGTGGCTAGATGCCATGGTGCACCCATTCTCTATCTCTCTCTCTTAAATAAATAAATATATTAACAAACAAAGCAAATCATAACATTATGCAATTTAAAGCCCCCACTGCTGTTCAAATATATTACAAATAAAATATACAACATCTTGCTCCTTTCTCTCTTGTTATAACCTCACTCAACACACTGATCACAAAGACCTTTAAGGTTGTGCAATATATTCACTGCCAACTTGGAGCATGCCTCTAGACTTTGCTCCGTCATGAATGCCTTTTCCCAACCTTTATGGTTGGGGCAATTCAGATCTCAGCTAAACTACCTTCCTAAATTACAGTAACAACTTAGGGCTGAGGTATGGCCAGTGGTGAGGGTTTACAATCTCAGTGCTATGGAGGTAGAAACAGGTAGTTCCTTGGTTAACTAGTCTAGCCTGATTGGGTAAGTTCCAGATAAATAAGAGACCCTGACTTAAAACAGTTGGATGACTATTTCAAGACTCAAGGCTGTCCTCGGGTATACACATATGCCCAAACGTGCATGAATACACATGGATACCTACACAAAAATAAACTAACAACTTGGACATTTCATACATTATTTTCTTGCATGTTGGATTTGATTCTATACATATTATATTTTTCATACTCTCTTTTTCATACACTATAAAGTATATATAAATTAAAAAAGTTTTAATCATATCTTGATTATTTTATATAGTGCTATATTCCCAGAAAATAGAGCAGTCTGGAACATTGCAGACAATGCAAATTGAATAAAAATATTCAATAATGATCAATAACTTATTTAATATGTGTTAGAGATTGGTTGTAACAAAATGGCTGATACAAACTGATTAAAAAGAGTAAAGATGTATTTCCTGTCACACTTTCAGAGGTTATAGTCCATGCTCAGATTGATCCACTGCCACCCACCTGTGGTGAGACAGAACATGGTGGGGATCATATGGTACAGCTGAAGTCTCTTATGGCTGACAGCATGGGAAAAAGAGAGGACAAGGATGAACGTACCTTTAGGAGGCACATTCCTATTAACTTATTTTCACTAAACAGTCCCTAAAATCCAAAGGGCCATTCAGCTATGAGCTAACCAAGTTTAACCCACTGGTGTGACAATTAAGTTCTGTTGTCAACTTGATCAGATTATAAACCAGGTAAGAGACACACCTCCTGGGGAAGTGTATGAGGGTGTTTCAAGCAGCACTGCAAGTGGTGGACTATATATTAATAAGCGCCTACAGAATATGGTGCTATATATATGATTGCTCTTGGCACTTGTGCATGCATGCATCTATCCTCTTCTGATTAATTTTCATGGACACTAGAACCTTCTAATACAGTTTGAAGACCAGGACTTCTCCAGGAATCCTTCCAGGTCTTTAATGACAGATTGGGACTGCTGGAGCATCCAACTTTGTGGGCTCAGCAGTTCTGGGTTGTCTGAATCTTCAGCCTGCATCCAATTTCCTGAACTGAGGAAACTAGCTACTGTATTCCTCAACTCCCAAGTCTGCAGACAGCTACTGTTGGACTTTCCAGCCCACAGTCTATAAACTAATCCAATAAATCTCCTTTATAATACATATTATTTCTATCCGTTCTGTGCTTATAGAGAACCCTGACTAATAAATACAATTGGTGAGGCCTGTGCTCTTATGATTCAATCATCTCTCAATCATGCCACCAGCTGGCTATCAAGTCTTCAACACATGAGCACTTTTGGAGGATACTTCATAACCAAACCATAACACAGTCAAAACCAGAATGTACACAGCTCTTTTCATTATCCTGTTAAAAAATCAATTTCCATAAAATACAGAAATGCATAAAAATGTGTTTAATAGAAAAAAAGCAGCACCTGGGGTTAGAAGGTGAGTAAGATGGAGTCTCTGTAGCTGAGAGTCACACAGACATATAGGCACTTGTAAGAAATATCAACACAAGAAAATATAACAAAGGACCCAAGTTTGATTCCTGAGGAACCACATAAAACCAGATACACAAAGTGGTACATGCATCCTGAGTTCATTTGAAGTGGCTAGAAGCCCTGGTTTGCTCATTCTCTCTATCTGCCCCCCTCTTTCTCAAATACATAAAGTTTCATTTGTAAAGAAAAATGGTTGGCATGGAATAGTGAAGAACAATGGGGTGGAAGGTAGATGATAGATCCTTCAGTTAAGAGGTTAGCTAATGTTATTTCATGGAGCAAAATACAGGTTTTGTAAGCTCAGCAAACTGAATCTTTCTTTTTTTTTTTTTTTTTTTTTTTTTTTTTTTTTGGCCATGGTAGGATCTAGATTAATAAGGTCAAGTGTAGGAGGAAGAATTAGCCAGAAACAAGGAACTGATTGCATGGTGATGTATGTAGGCATTCTGACATCTCTCATCCAGAGGCTGAAGAATCTAGAACCTTCCTTGCCTATGTAAAATGGTAATTCACTTTCTCCAGCCATTTTGTGTATGTGTGTGTGTGTGTCTGTGTGTGTGTGTGTGTGAGCTTGCTCACAATAGAAGCTATCATCTGTGTTGTATTTCACCAATGTGGCCTGAGTTTAGGGCATTAGAGCATTCTCTGGATGAAATGACAACAGAAGACTTATATCTTTTGTGATCAGCATCACTTATGAACGTGGGATCTGTGACAGAAACAACTAAAATATGAGCTGGTTTCAAATAAAGTGTAATGGGAAGCCTGAGGAACAAAATGTCTTTGAAAATGAAACTAAGATTGAGGAAATTAAACCTGAAGAATGTCTACATAGGTCTCTGATGACTGCATGAGTATGGGGAGTGGAGGGTAGAGGAACGGTGCATTATATCTTTGTACTCTTTTTCTTCCTGGCTGAGTCCACACCAATTCACAGCTCCAAATTTATATATTAGGATGTATGGAAGTAAAAATGTGGGGGGGGGTGTAGTTACACAAAGCAAGTTGTGATTTTAACATGATGACTCCCTGAGAGATTTCACAAACTAAGTAAAATTTCCATGGTAGTTACTAGAGTCATCATAATGCAAAGCATTTACAATCTGCATGCACTGACTAAAAAACAGCAAAACACCAATTTGAGAAGCAACACCATTTTGAATCCTATGTGTGATTCAGTTTGAACATTAAAAATAACTCATCATCCAAATACACTGATTTTTGTAGAGATGTGAAGATATATATATATTTCAAATGATAATTAAATTGACAGCAACCAAATTAATAGGAAATAGCCTAAATGATCCTAGATCTACAAAGGGCATCATTAGGAAAGCATAGATATCTTCCTTGAATGACAGTATTATAGATTTACGGTTCAGGGCAAATTCGTCACTAATCAACAAACCCATGCAGTGAAACTGAAATGTCTATCACACTGTTCTTCCCATGAGAATTCACACATTGCTGAAATACTCTATTTTTAAAAGTAAGAACCTCTCAGAAGACTCTAAGAGAACTATGAAGAACATTATTTTTTGCCAGCAAACCTTGACTTGAACTTTAAGTTCAAATCTAGATCTGACCATGGAATAGAGAACACACAGATAAATTTTGGTCATTCTAGTATACTTTATAAAACAAACGAAGCAACCTTTACTCCACAGGAGATTATATAAATACAACACACACACACACACACACACACACACACACACACACAATGATTTTCAAACCAAAATAGAAATGAAAGTGAAATGATAGTCTCTGCAGTTGTTAAGTGTGCTTTTACTATAAGCACAGTGTGAATAATCCAGGTAACCAGACATTCTTGGAAATCTCCATAGAACAACAGATGTCCTCGGGTGTACAAGAATTAGGGAATCTATGCTGTGAAGGCTCCTTAAAATCTTCTTTAACTTCAGAGAAGCCTGTGCCTCACTTCACTAATAGAAGAGGTTTAACTTCAAACATAGAATAAAAATAGACTGCTGCTCTCATTCCAGAGAATATGCAAGCCAATGACAAAACCATTACATTGTCAATTGTGCCTGACATACAGTGACCATTGGGATTTACTGACTGGTAAATGAGTGAAAACAAAAAAAAATAACACAAGTGAAACATAGAAATATAATGGAAATTACAGTAGATGCTTGACAAATACTTTCTTTATTGATCATATGAATAAAATGATGAAGAAATAATATAAACATTGACAGGGTGAACAAAAACATAGGTTCCATTGAATCTGTACACCACTCCATGAATAAAAGAATAAGTAGTAGCTGGGCGTGGTGGCGCATGCCTTTAATCCCAGTACTTGGGAGGCAGAGGTAAGAGGATCACTGTGAGTTTGAGGCCAAAGAGACTAGATATTGAATTCCAGTTCAGCCTGGTATAGAGGGAGATCTTATCTCAAAAAACAAACAAACAAAAAATAATAACAATAATAAGTAGTGTTTGTAAAATATTCTGTCATTTAAATCATTCAAAGTGGCATGAAAGAAGATAGGATTCATGATGCTGATACAATTTGTAGGTAGAGAAGAATATCAGGATGCCCATGCTGAAAAACATTCTGGTCCCACTTATATTCTCCTTACCTCTGGCTCTCTGTACATATACGGTGGGACAGTTTTCTCTAAAAATATCATATATGCAGCATACCTGAAGTACAGTTATGAGGTAACTCCTGCTCATTTCCTTTACATACTATAATATATATATATATATATATATATATATATATATATATATATATATATTAGATAGATAGATAATATGTCATTTGGCATAAGTTAACCTCTTCTGAAACTTGACCAAATGTAGATATTACTGACTGCATAAGCTTCTTACCTCCTAGGTTATCTCTGGAATTTGAAAGATATATATATATATATATATATATATATATATATATATATATATATATATATGTATAAACAATCGTGCCACTAAAGAGCCTGTCAACTCAGATAATTTCCTAATATCTTATAGCCACATCCCCACAGCCTATTCAGGAGGTATGTGGCATACTCCCAGTTTTTGATATCAACTTAGAGAATGGGACAAGAACTCTGGGACAGTACCATCATAGATTTGCAAAGTCTGAAGGCTCACTATAAGATCTAGGTTACTAATTTAGAACTAATTGAAGAAAATGAACAAAGGATACAGAAGTTGGATCAACAGTTGGGGACTTTCAATACCAGAGGGAAGGGGCAACCTCATAAGTCATATATAGAACAGAGATGCTAGTGACCAAAAGACCTTTGTTTCTGTCACAAATGGGGTTTTTAGTCTTAGAGAATTATTCAAGGAGAAAAGGAGGTAGCCATCAAGTACTAGAAGGAAGAGCACTAAGTGTAAGGTCCTCTTTAATTCAAAATAGTCTTTGACTTGTTGGGACACTGAGACAACAGCACATTCCACACAATGAGGAAGCCAGTCCAGGAGCAGAAACACAGATTGCAGTTAAGAACCCCGCTCCTTCCATATCAAAGCAGCCTTCATCCAATCTTTAGATTTGACTATTTGAGGAAAGCAATGCCTTAGTTCATTTAGGCTGCAGTTACAAAATACCACAAACTAAGTAACTTATAAACATACAAATATATTGACCATTGTTCTGGAGATTAAAATAACCAAGACCAAGGCTTCAGCAAGTTTGGTGTCTGTTAGGGACTATTTCCTACCTGTAATATGGTGCTTTGCTGCTGTGTCTTCACATGGTAGAAGGGATGGGAGATGTGAACTGGTCCTTCAAGTCCTTTTATCAAACACTAAGCCATATATTAGTGTAGAGCTGTTATATGTAACTACCTCACAAAGGACAAGTCCCTTTATACTGTTACAGTGAGCATTTAGATTTGGCATGAATTTGAGGGGACATAAAGATTCAAACTATAGCAACCAGGCAGTTCATACAGGAATAGATGGCCTAGAAACACAGAGAAAGTCAACTGTGGCTAAAGCTAGCCTGCTTACATAGTCCCCAATTATCGTATGTCCTCAATCTGGACTGACAGCAGGTGTCCAGAATGCCAGACACCACAACTCACTGTTATTTCTCCTGTGTTTGAAAGTCTTCCTCCATTTCTTCCCAGAAAGGAGTAACTTCTTATGAAAATTTCAGCCTATTTGGACATAATATAAGTCCCTAGCAAGTTCTCTAAAGATTGACAGTTTCTGTGATGCCAAAAAAAAAAAAAAAAAAAAAAAAAAAAACACTTTTGTTCCAAATATATTTGTTTCTTCTAATGGGTCAGGCATATCTTCTTTATCTGATGCATGGGGTATAAAGGTTTAAAACACCTTAGATGATGGAGTGGATTTACTGAGCATCATTTTCACATATGATGTTAAGTCATGGTTAGACAGCTGTTATTTCTACGTACACACAGTTGAGACAGGTAACTGTTTCCCAAAGAGGTTAAAATGGACAAAAGTATAGAAACATAATAGAAGCCAACAACTAGATTTTTATACCTAACAGAGGGTAGATGTCTAAATCACAGAGCTACACAGAGGGAATATCCCCTGGTCAGGTCATACAACAAAAGTCTTAATCCTTCTGTCAAATATGAGGAGAACCAGACTACAACTGAACCCAAAACAAAAGGCAAAGGTGAGTAGAGATTAACATTAAAATCAAACAAAACAACATTCTATGGTTTATTCAAATCCTCCTTCAAAAACAGAGAAATATTTTCTATATGTAAATATTACATATAAATATCATGAGTATCATATGCTTTTTACTAAATAATAATATATAAAATATAAATTTCCATGAAATATCTTCTTTTAGGGAAAATTTTTTCTTGGCTCTATCAGTTGAATTTTTTTAATATCTTGATATAGGTCCTCTAAAATTGTTTAAAAATAATTGCTTTTTGAAAAGGTAAAGCCATGCCTATAATACACATATAAGATTACTAAATATTAAAATATTATTTTGCACATAATGAGAGAATCAGAGGTTTTAACTCCTTCTTGCTTCTAGAAATGTGTTAGAAATAAATCCATATATGTCCTGAAAATTAAATGCCCAATTTTATCTAACATAATTAAAAAGTCTTCCTTTGAGAAGTTGTAAATTAGAGCTTAAACCTTATCATCCTACCATATGCATGCAGCTCTTTTATCCCAGCCTTTGATACTTGAATTTCCAGTATTTCTGAACACAAAAAGTGTGTTCAATATAATTTAAACAGAAGGCAGCACCTGCTGTTAGGAACAGTCATTTTAAGTTGAAAAAAATCATTGAGGAGGAAAAAACATACACACGCTGGGTTAGTGGCATTATCTCAAAAATGCTAGTTCTCCAAAGACAAAAACAAACTTACAGGCAAGTTTTCTTAGGAAATAGCTACCACATTAGCAATAATTAGATTATAGGAAGACATATTTTGTTCTATTAATATTATAATCAGTTAAATATTTAATAGCTTTTTCAGCTGACTGACTTAATTTTAAATCCTGTTTGAATTATTCATAACCTATACAACAAAATATATACTCAATACCAATTTTAATTAGCTATATCATAATTTCAATACTATTTCAGGTAGTTTATAGGTGACAAGAATTATGAATTGGCTGATTTATTAATGAAAAGATTTCATCTGAGATTTTATATTTAGTAATAAATAAGACACAATACCACTAATTTCTCCAGACATTGCTAGAAATAATTAACACCCTTTCTTCATCTCAATTTAGTTATGAGTATTGGGAATTTATTTGTTTACATTTGGGTAGACAAGGAGAGAGGAAAATAGTGGAAAAAGGAAAGGGGAAAGAGAAAGACAATCTATAGATATTCTATGATAGTTTAGATGGATGATAGATAGCACTGAACATAGAGAATATTAAAGATAATAAATGATGTTCCACTTACAGATGGCTACCACTGGCTACATCCTGAAATGAACCACCTACTTTCTAAAATTTCAAATTCAAACCTTTGTACTATTCTCCATATCATGTTGGAGCTTCAGTATTATGAGAGTGAAGCATCATGTAACTGATAATAAAACTATACTTTGCTGGAACTTTTCTTCCTATAATTTTGTTTTCTCAAAAACCTATTATTGTTAGAATGGATTTGCTGTGGTTACTGTAAATGCCTAGAGACATTCAGTATGTATTCTAACAGAAGAAACAGCAACAATGCATAGACTACCTGCCACAACTGTATTCTATTATTTACTTATGTATTTTGCATCTAGAAATGTAACTTTTATCCTACTGAAACTGATGCCAGTACTATTTTCGTGGACCGCATGCTTATATTTACTTATTCTTTACTCACTTTTCCAACTGATAAGACTTTATTTTTGTAATTGTGAGGATGCAACCAAATATGTTGTACACACTTAACATGCAATCTTCCACTAAAACATAATTTACCCTTAAATATTTTAATTTTTTAAAAAATAATTGTTTTTAAAAAAGTATGTGTGATGAGCTGTGGATCAGGGAGTCCTTCCCCAAAGAAGACAGACTTCTGTCAGAGCACTGGATTAACCTCTGGTACACCATATGCTGTCGGTATGGAACATGGAGAAACCTGGCTGGAATGGAAAAGAGCCAGTCCCCAGACGGTTAGCCCATCTAGTGCTAAAAGGTGCTACATGAGCTACAGGGAAAAGTGGCCAACATCTGTCCCAGCAAGCCAAGGTCTAAACTACTCAGAAGCAAACAACCTGACATGATGCTCACACAAGAGCAATAGTGGCACACAACCATGGTGGGTAACCAAATGCTCTTGGATTGGCTAACAGATCTGCTCAGTGGAAAGGAACCCATATCTGGAACTGGGAAAAAAGTCAGAATCATATCCAGATAACGAGTTTGCTCTCCAGTATCAAGATCCCACCAATCTTGAGCTACAAGAGGGCCTACAATTCATAAAATTCTCTCTAAACTAACAGTGGTTATCCCATTTAACCTGTGCTGACTTCACTCATCGCTGGAGAATCTCCTTCTCTTTTTCATATGGAAGCAGAACCTAAGGAGAAAAATGGCTCTTAGCACTTCACCAGGGCCCCAGCTGAAACCATAGAGGGAACGGGGAAATAAGCAAGAGTGCTGCTTTCTTGGTGAACCCGATATCAGCACAAGGGTGAAGGAGATAGACACTGAGAACACTCAACTCCTACCAAACCAGAGAGAGGCTCTTAAGAGCCCATCACTGAAGTAGACCTAAAACGAACCCAACATGGCTCAATGAATTTTGTAGAAGAGTGGGCAGAAAGATTGTTAAGAGCCACCAGATGGGACATTATGCACAGAGACATTGCCTCTTCCCCATAACTGATGGCTACTCCCACAATGCACGACCCACAGTCCCCATGGGGATAACTGGCATCCTCAACTAGGAGGGTCCCTTTGGGGGACAGGGATGAAGGTAAGGATAGTACCAACATGTGCTATTTATATGTGTGGGTAGGGTGGAAATACCAAGACCCATAACAGCTGTAGAGGAATGTCAGATACTGGGTAGCACCACTTTTTGCATCTGGCATAGGTAGGTAGCTTGGGAGAGCTTCAACATGTCTGTGCTCCTCCTCCACTATTTTTTAGTCCCTTGCCATTGCAAAAGAATGCCAGTCTATCTTGCTTTAGCTTCTCTTTGCTCTACTTCCCATTGTTGTTAATATGTTGGATCACAGATGCATATGCCAGTTTGCATCTGGCTTCAAGTGGGTGCTGGGTTTGGATCAAAATCAGGTCAACAGGTTTTGCAGGCAAGCACCTTTTACCACTGAGCTATCCCACTAAACATGATTTTAATACTCTTAGAAGGACAATCTAATGGTTGGAAATAAGTTATTCATTGCTAATAAAAAGCAACTGTGGCTTTTAAACACTGATTGATAAACTGAGAATGCTTCGTTTAAATGGTGATTATTTCCAATAACAATGAAATTTTAAGAAAAAATAGCAACAGATTCATAATCAAGACACTTGGAACCCCACCCAAGGATGACTTGACAGCTTGACAAAAGAAAACTGATTCCACTTCCCTCTGTTTTCATTTTTCCTAAGTATTTTCTATTAGAGCTTCATTGAAATACTACTAGTGTTTAATGTGTTCTATGAACTTTCAGAATTTCACACATGGCACTTTTCTCTCTATACATGACTCATCTGGAACTTCACATCCCCTTCCCACCCCCATGCCTGATATGCACATTGGCTAGTAATCCCAAACCATGTGGGGGCTTCTAAAACCCTTCTGCATCATCACAATTTTAGATTTCATCTTAAGTAACCATGTAGTACTTCATGAGTGCATTTAAAGCATCTGAAATAATTCAATAATACAGCAATTACATATTATTGAAAATGAAATATTTTATAGCATAGTTATGACAATTCTCAAATGAGGCTTTTTTTAAAAAAGTCCTGCTGGTCATGCAATTGAGAGTTTCAAAAGTTCACTTTAGGCTGAACTGATTTTTTTTTTTTATTTTTGTTAGCAGATAAAGGTCATTTCACTGATAAGCTAAAAACAAGTTTCCCAGAGAGTTGCCCTCAATAAAATGTAAAACACAGTAAGTCCAGCCTAATCATGAGTAGTAACCAGATGGAAATATTTGACACATGACTTATCTGTCAGTCCTCATAGCCATGTACTCAATTTACTGGGTTTGACCTTGATTGTCTTACAGAATCTGTCAATCAGAGTGGCATGTGATTCTTCAGTCCAAGGTAAATTCCCTCTATAACGACAATCAGATGGTTGCTAAGGCATCACTGTCAGTCACTGAGTTATCCTCAAAGGTAAGTTTTCCATGAGAGTGCAAGATAGTCAACAAAATTTCAGTTAAAATGCCTCTGGGAGAAAATTTATGCTGCCTTTGAGATAAGTGTGTTGGACCTAGCTATCAGGAGAGTCCAATTCAAGGATTTGGATGGGAAATTTAATGTAATGGATAAAATAAGTCAAGAGAAAACACCAAAACTCAAACTAATCACCAATTATTTTCCAATGGAAGCTTATTATACAATATTTAGCAAAACATGGGTCATCCAAAATCCACTTCTGGATCCATCAATGAAAAAAATTTAAATATACATTTCTTATTTGAAAAGCATGAGAAAAAATTTGTTGACAAAGAGAACCACATTAGGATACTTGGTGTATTATTTGCTACACTACTTTGAAAAGGCTAAACTTTATGAGCCTCATTTTTCTAACATGAAAGAATGATTCCATTTTTTGGGGGTTACCATAAGCATTAAATAATATAACATGAACATAAATGGCATACAATGTTACATAGTAATGTGTTCATAAATGTTATTTTCATTATTATCATTCTCATAAACATTTTAATTTTATAAAATTTAGGATTGTGTTAGACTTGATGTATTTTAAACTAGCCTAAGAAATATAAACTCATTAAAACAATCTATAAAGCCACAGAGTAAACTATTAGCTAGGTCTTTCATATTACCACCATATCATGTAACCACGACAGCTATTGCATCTAATTCAACAGATATAAACTATACCTGGCTACTGAGCATGTGTGAAATGGGGCCAAATCTTAATTGAATACAAGTAAAATACACTCTAAGTTTCTAAACTTTATTACAAAAATGTAAAATATTCTGTTAATAAAATTTATAGTGAGCACATTTACAACTGTTTTAAATTTAATTATACTGCTAAAATTGTCTATTTTTGCTTTATGTACCTAATAGAAAATTTAAATTCATCCATGTGGCTCAGTTAATATTTCTCAATAAGGGTGCTAGAAAATATAGTTGTTCTCTAGTGATTTTCTAAATAAATTTAAGAGATGTTTTTATAATCATGCATGTAGCTCATCCCCCATTAGATATAGCCTTTGAAAATTAACACAAACACACTGAGAGGGTTATGTGGATCTTAAAAGTTTTGAAAATACTGTGAGAATATAAAAGTACAATGTTAAATTGCTAATGAGGTTGTTGGACATGACAAACACATTGTCCTCAATGACATTCATTGTGTACATTCATAATAGGGTAATATATTTTGCTATAGCTACTATAGGAAAAGCAGTCATCCATGATGAAAGTTGGGTTTTATTATTTTGACTTCATTGGATGTCTAAGGGATTATATTAAACTCTAAGTTTCTTCTCTCGTTACTGATTTATTCTTGAGGTATTCTGGGAATGTGAGGTAATCAGCTTTATTTTATCCAAAGAAGAAATTACCAACAAAGGAACTTTTCTTATTTTGAAAAAAAAAAGTCTCATGGATAATTTTTATTTGACCAGAAGTATTTTCATCATGTGAGCACTTAATAAGCTAAAAACAATTACATGATAATTACTCTCACCATAATTATCATACTAGTGCAACTTTGATAATCAGATGGTTATTTGTGAACAGCAAATTGATTGATATCAGGACACTGATAATTGCAAATGATCATGACTGTCTTGACCCTGATGAGCACATTAGATATGCAAGTATATGGCAGGAAGATTATGGACATTCATACAAGGGGAATGTCATAGAATAGGGAAAATTAGATCATCAATCTCTTAGTCTTCTTTCTAGATAAAGGAATGCTTTGTGCTGGCTCTTGGGAGATTTGATCCTATTTTTATGCTACATGGATAGCTTATTTGAGGGTTTGTCTACTAATCAGAGATTTCCTTCATCTATGTAGTACCTGTGCTATGCTATGAGTGCATTTAAAGATGTAAATCATAACCTGTACTTTTAGTGTGGAAGATATCAGACATAGATGCTAAGAAAGAATACAAAGGCCAAGGAAGGATACAGTGGCTTAAGATCACCCAGAGAGTGATGGAGGGTGCTATATCATTTTTGAACTTCTCATTTACATGACAGGAGTATATTAAATTAATATTTCTGAATCCTAATTTCTTCAGATAGCACTGTACATGTTCTCATAATTCCATATTGATCTTAAAGCACTTAATGATGATTCAAGCTTAGCACAGTCTGTATTTCAATGCCATCATAATTTGTTTTATCAAGAATTCATTAGCTTGATGTTAAATCCACTTAAAAATTATACTAAATTTAACATGCCTGTATAGCTACTCCTTTATATGGTACAATATCTATTCCCTTTTTGAAATATTCTTCACTTCCACACTCTCACAGCATTGCAGAGTGTATTCATTATCTTTTGAGGTTAAAAATGTCTTCAAATAGTACTTCATACTTCACAAAACAAAACTGTAAGCACCTTTGTATAGACGAATATATGTATTATGTATTAACTCAGTTCAAAGACATATGTCTTAAGTCTGGGGTCCTTGAGTATCTCAAAGATCTCCCAGCATATAAAGCCTAACACAAATGCATTCAATGCCAAGCAGCATGAAATACATGCTATTAAAATAGTGCACCCTCCTACAGAATTTCACAGGTCCTTGATATCATTTCTAGCTGGAGTGAACAGTAATGGTTTCAATAATAAGAGGAAATGAGCTGGGCTCAAAGGGCATTTAAGTTTAGAAATGTCGAATAAAGGACGTGTAAGGTAGAAAATAAAACTTTAAAAATCAAGATGTAAGAATGAAAAAAAAGTGAGGTTGGTACGGTGGTTAGATTTTATTCATTAGTTTGGTTAAGATATGGGGCCTAGATGTCTGGTCAAATATTAGTTTTGATATTTCTGTGAAAGTAATTTGTAGTTATAATTAACTTATACAATAAGTTGAGCTTAAGCAAATGAGGTTGTCATTGATGTTAGTGAGTCACATACAATAAGTGGAAAGCCTCGGAACAAAGAAGATGTCCTCTTCTTCCCTTTTACCTCCAGTCTTCTAAATCCTATTGGTCTGCTCTAGAGAATCCTGATATAGTTGGCTAGGATACAAGTATGCAAACAAATGCAAAAATAAAAGAAAAAAAATTGGGTTGGGAATATAGCTCAATTGATAAAATACCAGTGAATATATTCCTAATCTTAGATCCTCAGAACCCACAGAAAGCAAGATGCTGTAGTTCTAAGGTATGTAAGACTAGGGTAAGAGGGGAGCAGAATTAGAAAAAAATTTCAGTAAGCCACCAGCAGAAGACCAGTAGCTCAACAAACCTCCAGATGCTTCCTAAAATGGTACAGCAAAACCTTTCTAAACTGTCTAAGAGCAGACTAACCTTCATGAATTAAAAATGCCATATTATAATAGTTTAGATGTTATACACAAATATATGTATATATGTATGTATATGTGTGTGTGTGTGTGTGTGTGTGTGTGTATCATCTATGTGTTAGAAATTTGTTTTCCAGTGTTGCAGCCTTCGAAGTGGGGAAGTCTTTGAGCAGATGAACCTAGGAAAAGGTGTTTAGGTCACTGAAAGTAATGTCCTCAAAAAGGTTCTGATACGACTCTTGAGGAATGGGTTAATTCTATGGAGAGTGACTTGTTCCAAGGAAAAATAAACAGGTAGCCTGACCTCTACCTGCTCTCTAGACTCCTGTCTTACAATAGGATAACTTAAATGTATCCTGTCACTAAGATGCCATACACCTTGAGCTCCTCACCAGAAGCCAAATACATTCGGTCACCCAGTCCAGAACTTTCATCTTCTGAAACAATGAACTAAGTAACCCTATTTCCTTCATAAACTACAAAGTGTCAGGAACTCAGTAATAGCAGCACAAAATGTAATGCTGTATGTGACTGGTATAGAGTGAATGTTTGAGTCCTCTTGTATCTCATATGGTGAGTATTAGTATTTGGAGATGGAGTTGGTGCATGATTAGATCCTCATGGCAGAGCCATTTGAATGGGCTTTGTACCATCATAAAGAAATTCCGTAGACCTTTTTACCTCTCTTAGTGACAACGTGACAGGGAGGCTATCGATAACCAGAAAGCAAGCCCTCATCAGACACCAAGCTATACCTTGCTCTTGGACTCCCTTTAATCAGAAGTGTGAGAAGTATGCACCTATTCTTAATAAACCATGCAGTTCCAGCAAGGTGAGCACATAAGATGCACATGTGTATACAAGGAAAATGCTCTGGCTTCCCCACCAGTCTATTGATGGCATTACAGTTTTACCACCACTTGTTCAGCCTGAAGACCTTTGTCATCTCTTTTCCAGAGAAATCAAAGAGAGATATATTTTGGGAAAACTAAATATCTGCCCTTTTTTTTCTAAAAATAAACACACATGAATGTAGACTCTGTTCATCCCTAACTGAGCTGCTTACTAAGTCATATCTGACAGTGTGACATGGCTCAATTTGTAGCTGATCATACTCAAGGTGGCCTGCAGAACTTCTAGATGACTGTCAAACTATACTCAACAATAAAATAATTAATAATAATAATAGAGCAACAATAGCCTGTTGAAAAATTATTTCCAAGATTCACTATTAAGTGTTGCATATGCATATTCTTAGTAATTTGTGTATTTTCATTCTGATAAAAATTCTGTGAGATAAACTGTGGCTACTATTTAGTAGATAAGAAACCCTTTGTTCAAGTCAGACTAAGTTATGACAGAAGCAGGCAGATGAGTTGAGCATGGAAGTTATAGAAACTTTTCTCCCCCATCCCTATATTATACTTGGTAATATAAACTAACTTTTGTTGGTAAAATTTTTGCTTTACACTCCACAACCTCCCAGGAATGTTTAATCTATCCCTTTATGCCATTAATAGCATTATATCCCCAAAATGCCTGCTAAAATGAGCAAACTATTAAAATAAACACAACAATAAACACTGAAATGGACTATGGAAACCTAAGGAAGGAGTATTAAATTCTGCAAAATAAACTGTACTACAGCTAAATTACAAGACAGGGTAAAATAATAATAATGATGATGATGATGATTGATCATTCAGATTCCCAGAGGCTCCATACACTGGTACACTGGATCCCCACCATTCTGTGTATCTTGGCAAAAGTCCATCAACCTGCTAGACCATCCCTCAGCAACAACATATGAGATTATGACTCTGTTGACATTCCTGATGAAGCCAAATGGTGTGTTTGCTCAGTTGATCACTGTGCCCTCATTAGGAGATTTTAGCCCATCAAAATCATATTTGATGAGTCTGGCAATGTACTCAACTGTATTTGTGTTCTCTTTTGTTCTGATGTTAATCACTGAGAATTTTAACCTTCCGGACAAACTCAAAGTACCATGTAGACATCTAAATGATCCAATCATTAGTATGATGACTGATATTACCACCACACAGTCCACCAATTTACAGAATGCCAATTGTCATTCCCATTTGTAGTGGGAATACCTGTGACTTACGCTGAAAACTTCTTCTGTCCCACTCTCTCTCTCTCCTCTCTTTGCCTCTCCACCTTCCCTTTCCCTCCCTTCTTACCTCTTTTCTCCCTCTCCCTCCCTCAATTCTATTCCCTCTATTCTAAGCTAGGTTTCTATTATTTCTGTTATCTGTTACCTAGTCTTACATTAAAATGCTTCCCAACTTCTCTTACAGTTTCCACTAGATCAGAACTCTAATCTACTGAATTCTCATTGTGTGTTCCCCCCCCCCCGGGAAAACTGTTCCTATTAATCTCAAAGAAGACAATCAAAAACCAAAGAAACCATTTCATCCAAGCCCAGCTTGGTGAATGAATGAATGAATGTACTGGTACTTAAACTAGGGCAACTCAATCAAGGAAATAGTCCAGGAAACACAGATGACTCAAAAAAGAAACAAAACTAGAATTGTCTACCAAACTTACATGTATCTCCATAAAAAGCCTCCTTCTCCTTCATTTAACCTCTCCTTTCCCCCTCCCTCCTCCTCCTCTTCCAGAAAGTGTTTACTGCTTGTTTAATACCTTGGAGGGACCTCATAAATCTTGTTAAGTTTAAGAGTTTCTTGAGTTTTATGAATTTCATTTGTCTCTTGCACTTCCTTCTTCCTTTGAGGTAATATTTAAATCTGCAGGAAAAAGCTATCCAGCCATACGACAGGCACAGTTTTTTTTTTTTTTAAAGACATAAATTGCTCACACGTTTCTCCCACTTGCAGAAATGGTGAGGCTTCTACAACCTACCAAAAATAACAAAAACAAACACCAACATTTGTAGGCAAGTATTCAAAGATTCACATAGGTTGTCTACAAATAACCAATTTCACAATATTTTCAATAAATTCTGTAAGAACCTTAACAAGGAAAGATCATGATACATAATTCTTGACACAGTAAACAACTTTCCCCCTCCAAGGTACTAAAAAAGTTGGTGTCAAACTGCAAAGTTCTAGAAGTATTGCTGAAACTATACACTCTGGGTATTGTTTCTAGCCTGTTTGGGTTCAGCATACCTGGGTTAAAGGAGGAGGATTTTAAAGAAGCTCTTGGACTTTGTTGTCCAAGGAACAATGGCTCAGATTAGAATATCACAGACAATATTACTACCAAATGCAATGAGAGCTCAATATTATTATTCAGAGTATATATTGATTAAATATGTTAAACAGCTGATCTGTTCTTGTCCTTCCCAGGTTTTGATATGCCTGGAAGTTGTGTTTCCCCCATACCTGTGAGCACATATGAACTATGATGTGCTCACTGGTGTCATGGTCTGTACCACTCAGAATCCCTCTGAGACATTGGCATTGTCTTAGCCATTCATATTGCACAGGTAGAAGTACAATATCCAGCTGACTTCATAAAACTAGAGCTAATATTTTTTTCACAATATTAAAGACACACTTGCTAAACATAACCATTAAGACAATTTTGAATACATAAAGATGAAAGTACCTGTAATGACAGCCCAGGTGTTTTTTTTTTTTTTTTTTTTAATTTTTGGGTTTTAGAATTACTTTTAGTTTGTATGAGTTTCCTACTCACAAAGGATACTTTCAAACACAAAGAAACTTGATTATAAAAAGTGAATGCATATTATATCCTATTTTAAGTATTTGTCATCTCAAAATGTAATTTTATTATTATTTAGAATTAACATATTTTGCAATAGCATACAATTTTCACCCATCTTTCCATTTGTTTATGGAAAATTAGATGCCTAGATTTTATTGTTATCACATTATTACAGTAAACATTATTTACACGTATCTTTTTGTTTACAGAGAATTCCTTTCTTATGAAACATTTTTTTTTAATTTTAAAAAATAGTTATTGTTAAAAATAAGCCTGGGGAGTTAGTGGGTAAACAGCTTTCTGCTCATGAATGAGGGCCTTAATGTAGTTCCACAGAACCTCAATAAAAGGCAGTCGATAGTGGTGTGCAACTATGATCCCTGAACTAGGATGTTGTAGACAAGGGGGTTCTGGCGACTTATAGGCCAGCCAAGCCACATCTGTGAGCTCTAGGTTCAGTGAGAGACTTGTTTCAAAAATTATGATGGAGAGCAACTGAGGAAGACACAGACCTTGATCACTGGGCACCACACACACACGTACCTACATCCTCACACATGTGCACGTACTCACATACAAACATAAAAACCCAAACATTACAAAATATTCTACATTTCTATCTAATGACACTTACTACTTTTTAATAAGTAAAGTTTAGACTAAGCTATTGATGATTTTAAAAAATATTTCCTGCATTTCTGAGGTATAAGTCTACACTACTACTCATTTTAATAGGACATATTTACTATACAAATAAATTTCTAACTATGGTTTTTCCTGCTTCTATTGATCTACAAAATTGCATTTGTTTCTACTGTAAAGTACTTTCAAAATTTTGTCTCTTGTTCATTTATATTTCTATTTTATAAGGCCTCTCATGTTTTCTTACACAATGTTATGTTGCTGAATTTCTTAGAATTTTCTACCACTCCCTCCCATATCAAATTGAGATTCATTATTGCTATGTCAAAGTTATTCTAAGCTAAAAAAATGAGAAAAAGAAAAAGGAAATGAAAATGCTGATTTATTTTAACCTCAGCTCCAAGAAGCATATTATAACTACTGACATGTTGAGAAAGATAAAACTTCCCATTCCCATGGCCATCCCATCAGAAGTTTGGTTATTTTTATTATTTAGCCATGGTGGTAAGCTTTTAGGTAGTGCTTGAGCATTTCCCATTTACTTCTAATTTTTGCCCACTTGTTTTCCTGTCAATCTAATTTCTGATTCGAACAAGCACAAAAAAACTCTGAGGTTGGGGCTGGAGAGATGGCTTAGTGGTTAAATGTGTGCTTGTGAAGCCTAAGGACCCCAGTTTGAGGCTCAATTCCCCAGTACCCACATAAGATGTACAAGGTGATGCATGCATCTGGAGTTCATTTGCAGTGGCTGGAGGCCCTGGTGCGCTCATTTTCTTTCTCTCTTTCTCTCTCTCTCTCTCTCTCTCCCCACTGCCTCCTTCCTTCTCTGTCACTCTCAAATAAATAAAAATAAAATAAACAAAAAAAAAAAACTCTGAGATTTGCTTAGTTCATATTGACTTATATTACTAAACTCATTAATTTTAAATGTATTTAGGTGAATGTAAAATTTTAATTGAAAAGAAATGTAACTTGAAAATGATTATTACTCCCTGCATATTATTTATCTTCTGTTTTGTTTCCATTTTACAGGCTTTTATCTTCAGAGCATTGTAGACCAACGAGACTGGTAAGGGGGAATGGCTGCATTTCTGCTTTTGATTTTTTTTCTTTTTAGTTTTTACTGTGAATTGTTACAGTCACAGCTATTTCCACAGATAATCTTAAGTATAATTATGACCAAAATGGCTGTAAGTTTTACTGGTATGCTGAATTAGTAATTTGTCTTGTTGCTGTGAAAAAAAAAATACCTGACCAAAGAAACTTAAGGGAAAGGGCTTTGTTTTGGTTCACAACATGAGAAGATATGGTGAGGAAGGCCTGTTGGCATAAGCAGGAGAAATATGGTTACTTAGCATCCACAGTCAGGAATCAGAGGGTGATGCATGGTGCACTGAGAGGAGCTGGAGTGTTAGGGTGGGGTTGTTTCTCTTCTAGCATGTCCCTCACAGGTCCATAGTTTGTCATAACAAATGATCCTATTTTGTCGAGATGAAAATTAGCCATCAGATATGCTAGAATCTTATTGGAAAAATATCTAAAAAAGTCTTAAATATTTATCAAGAGATCAATAGAGGATTTCTTATTCATCTTTTCAATATAACATATACTATTTTTCTGATTCTGACATACATGATTAGAGAATTATTTTATATTTTAATGTATTTTCCTAAATGAAAAGAAATATGAACATTTGTGAATATTACACTCTCTTTAACTTTATAGAATAAATATATTTAATAATTATATATTATTTCATGTAATGATAGCTTTGTCTAAGTAATATTTATATCAAAAATCATAAGGAGACCAGGCTTTTGATCATTATTATTTAGTACTCTTTACTCAAATGTGACAATATGTTATGTTGCTCTCTCAAGCCATGAACTTCTAATAACATGAAAGTATTGTACTTTTTTTTTAAATTCTGAAAGTTTAAATATTTGATTAATTATTGATCTTTGTCTAGCTCCTAGATACATCTGAATCTATCATCTTGCAGAAATGAAAAGAGAATATTCTTCATTGTTTTCCTTTACAGATTCATCTAATAATTTTATCCTTCACCAGATACAAACTGATGTTTTCTAAAAATTCACAAATTGTGCTTGAATGTTGATTAAAAAATGATGATTTTGGAAATTTATTTCATGTAAATACCTCCACCTTCTTTACCTTAGTAAAATATTAAATATTTGTGGGTTTCTCATTTCTCTGATCCAAGCATAACCAATGATGATTTTTTTCAGTCTTAAAATAGTGGGTTATCTTTAAATCCATATACTTTGCATGTAAGCAATTCTCTAATTTCTACTTTTAAAATTTTATTTATGTATTTATTTGCATGCATGTGGGGAATGCACATGAGAGGGGGCAAGCGAGGGAGGGAGAAGAGAGAAAACAATAGAGAAAGAAAATGGGCACACCAGGAATTCCTGCCACTGCAAAGGAACTCAAGATTCATGTGCCAATTTGTATCTGCCTTTATGTGGGTTCTGGAGATCTGAAACAGGGCCTGCAGGCTTTGCAAGCAAGCACCTTTAACCTGTGAGCCATCTCCGCAGACCAATTTTGGCTTTAGAAATAATTACTTTTCACAAATTTATTTTGGTTTGGTATGTTTTCCATCTAGCTTCTTAGGTTTAATATTTGGTTTTATTAACTGCCATCATTCATATTTTAGGAAATCATCACTGTTTGTAAATCTCAGTAAACATCTCACTGCATATCAGAACACTGAATAAGAATTTTGTGTAAGTCTAAAATAAATAGCCCAGAGCTTTGTTCTAATTTCGTATTTGAACCAAAAGCAAGTCAGAAGTTATCTTTCTTATTTTAATTACCAAGTTGTTGCATTTTGCTACTAGTAAACTTACAAGTTGATTGTTCTCCAAGTGGAAATTTTAAACTCATAGATGGAAGACAAGGCTTCTTGCATGCTAAGTGGCCATTGTCCCAGTGAAATACACATCACATCCCATGAATTCTTTCAAAGTGTTATGTAACCTATATTTGTGTAGTATAAATTTTTATCCACATAATTAAAATATATTTAATTGAAATGTAATATTCAAATCATGGATTTACACTGAAAAAAGGGAAGTCAGAAGGACATATTTAACTGGGCAGAGGTGAAAATAGAAGCTCTTTATTCTAATTACCTGCAATATTTCCACTCACCAACTGGTTTAAGTAGCTTATATCTATCAAAAGTAATATGAGTATAAATTATAATTTTATAATTAAAAATATTAACATAATTCTGAACACTGAACTTTTTTAAAATTTCCATAATCATCTCTTAAAGTCTCCTTAGCCCTCAATAGCTGCCTTTTGATTTTTTTTTTTTTTTTTGCAAATAGCTATCTTACAGGTGTGAGGTCTGTGGTTATTATTTTCCTTTCTCTGATTATTAACAGTGTTAAGTGAGGCTATAGATAAAAGCAGACCTTTAAATATTTGGACCTTTAAATATTTCCCTTATGGAAAATTATATGTAATTTTGACAAGAAAAAAAAAAAAACTAAAAGTAAAGCAATCATGTGATTCAACCATCTCAGTTCTGCAATCCTGACTGTGTATTGAAAGGAAAACAAACCTTTATCTAGAACAGTGATCTACACTTGCATGTTCATTGCAGCCTTACAATAGCCAAAGTATAGAAATAATCTTTATAGGACAAATGAATAATAAATAGATAAAGTATGTATAATATTATTTATTCGTCAAAAGGAAGAAATCCTACCACTTGTGACAAAATGGTAATGGACATGGAGACCATTGTGCTCATTAAATAAGCCAGGCATAGAAAAGCAAATACTGCATGAGCTTGCTTTTGGTGCAATCTAACCCAGTCAAAGCAATAAAAGCAATGGGTGGTAGCAAAGTTAGTAGGGGGTGCAATTCCAAGGGATGTTAAAAGAACACCAGCTCACTACTCTACATGATCTTTAGATACCTGATATACAACCTGATGATTACAGATGACTAAAAGGCATCCTTGAAATCTGATAGGAATTTAAAACTTTAGCATTATCTAGTGACAGTAGTGATTCACTCTTACTCTGTCTATCTCTCGATCACACATGTACATACACAATAATAGCTATGTTAGGTGAAGGAGATGTTCATTCATTTAATTATGGCAGTCCATTCAAGCATGTATACATCAAATTATCATACTGCATATCTTGAATATATAAATTATTGTTTGTTGGTTATATCCATTGTATTTCAATAAAGCTAAAAGGTCTCCTCAGATAATTTTCAAGAAACAAAATGGAGACATCTTTTTAGTAGCATGTGTCAGTTACAAACCTGTATCCCTCTTAATTTTGTCACTTATTTATAGTAGATTTTTAATTTATTTTTTATGAGCCTAAGTACTATGTTGCATTAATTCTCCTCCTCTTGCATCATTTTGTTTTTAAAGAAATTATATATGTGTACAATAAAACACTTTTATGTACCAAAACGTGTGTTTTCCACTCAAATATGAGCAAAGGAAAGTCGGGGTTGCAACTCTTTTTACTCAGCTGGGAAAGCAATGTTGCACAGTAGTTGGCAAATTGTGTTGTAGATGAGAAATGGGATAAAAGTCAATTTCTCTTTTCTTTGCAGGTAACCTATTTTTCCTTTCTGTTGTTTTTTTGTAGTGGATTTACTCTTTATCCTTGGAATTTAGAATTTTACTATGATGTGTCTAAAAGTATTTATTTCAATTGTCTTGCACCAGCCTGTGCTGAATTCGTTCAATGTGAAGGCTTTCCGAATTAGTTCAGCTTAGAGGAAATAGTAATGTATTATTGCTCCTCTTTCCTCACAGCTGTTCCCTATTTCTAAAACTCCTATTATTAGCCACAAGATGAACTCCAGGCCCTTTCCTATGGGCCTCATTTTCTCTTTTAGAAACTAAGCTGTTTCTTGTAGTTATACTAATGGTATCAACTCTCCACTTAGTTAATTCTGTTTCCAGTAGCTTCCTTTCTGATATTTGCCTTTCTACTGAGGTATACATTTTGTTGCTATTATTGTATTGTTCCTTCCTTCATTTTTTGTCTCTTTGTTTCTCTTTCTCCCTCTTTTTCTCCCTTACCTTCTTTCCTTTTCTTATTATATATTATCTTTTGTTTTGCAACTGCATTATTCTCTTCATTCTGGTAGAAAACTTTGATTATTGTACCATTATTGTCTTCTTAAATATTCAGCTTTGTTTCACAATTTTGTTGCTCTGAATTTCAACAGACTGAGGCCAGCAAATTACAAAAGCATCTTTCTCCATTGCCTGAGTTTCTTAAATATCACTGAGTCAATAAATGGGAAGAACACGCTCACCACATTCAGTGTGCATTAATGGGAGCCAAAGAACTTTCTAGTTATGAGGATATTTTTTCTCTTGTATTTAACAAAAAGTATGATTTGAAAAAACAGAAAGCAAATAAATCAGCTTAAATATCATTATGATCTCACCCCCAATTTTCTTTATAGAAACACTTTTTTTTTTCTTCTTTTCAAATTCAAGCATATATACGTGTATATACGTGTATGTATACAATGCATGTATATTCAAAGGTATTTTTAATACAATGAACAGAACTCTAAGCATAAAATATTTAATTCTCCATCAGATGAGTATTTCAAGTACAAATAAAGTTGAAACCATAATACTCTGAAATGGATAAAGTGTATATAATAAAACAATATTCATTACATTGTGTTGTGACTTGATTCTGATTCATATATAAATTGTATCCATTCTCAAATTTAGATTCCCATTGAAAATGAGGAAACTAAGTAACAAAAATCTTTGAGTCATTTCTAGACAACATAATAGCAATATCTTGAATACAGGTGGCAATGATTTTACCTTAATATCAAGATTTTAACATTATACTCAATTTAGGTCAATGAACTAAGACATATTTTCCTAGGTTTCTAATAAAAAGGGATTAATTAGCTCATCTCAATTGTTTATCTTATTAATATCATTGATGAGCACCGTGCCTTTTCAAACAAGAAGAAACAAGATATCAATTCTAACTAATATATTCAAATATCCAAATTCTGAACTATACGGACCCTTAGCATGTTTCTTGTTACAGCATATTTAAGTATATCTCTCCTTGCCTTGACTCAGAGTCTGTTTTCAATTCCTTATTTCACAGGCTTTTACCAGAAAGCAAAACTCCTCTATAGGTTTGATTCCACCTGGAAATCTTGTCATGAATGAATCTTACTCCAGCATCTGTACCTTAAGCTCAAGTCAGAAATGGATTGTCACTTTGCACCTCTCTTGGCCTCTGAGCACACACACCAGGCTCATTCCAAGTACCGTGGAGTATTTCCAGTCTCTCTCTACTATACTACTGCTCCATTATACCACCAGCCCTCCCTTCCCTGCAGCTCTCTTTCTGACCTTTTCTGATTTGTTCTTCATGGAATTTCAAATGGTCTTTGAGAAAATGTAGTTATGTATGTTTCCTGCTTATTATTATTATTTTCTGTTTTCCATTATTTCCCATTATCTTAAAACAAAGCCCAGAAAACTTAACACAACTTAAATATCCATAAGCTGGCCCTTCCTTCCAGTCCCTTCTTAACATCTTCATCCTCTTGCTTCAGCAACAGTAACTTCCTATATGTTCCTAGAACAAGAAATTGTGTCCATTTCTGGTCCTGCAGTTATTTGTCCTTCAAAATATAACATAAATGCTTGTCCTATTTACTCAACTAAGATATGCTTCTCTTCTTCCAGAAGACCAAGTTTTGCCTCTGTCTTTCACTCTATCACAGTATGGGTTACTCATCATCCCCATTCAGCACAGCCATAACTAAATATTTATTTCAAATAAATAAAATACTCAAAATATGACTGCTTATTTAGTTTCTATTCTCCCACCATATTACATGAGCTCCAGGAGGAATGGAACTTGAAGCCCCAGATATGTTGTACAGATGCTCTACCACCACTGAGCTATGCCCCAAGCCCTGGAGTTGGGCCATCTTGTTTATGCTCTATTTGCAAGATACAGCACAAATCCTTGTTCATGGAACACATACTTATTGAGTTTGTGATCCACGTGTGAATAATGGCATTCAAGAATTTCATACTTAATTGTTGAGCCACCTAAGAAATCTTCAACAAGTAACGGCTCCCAACCTTATGCCACGGAAGTTTGACAGAATTTACAAAAACCTTTAGAAGGTTTGGAAATGAGTTTCCTGGAGCTATGTGAACAACTACTCAGCGATCAGAATGATGCTAATAAGGAGACAGCAATTACCTTAACAACCTAATGAAAACATGTTAGACATTTCACAGTGAGACGTGCAGTTCATAGTGACCTGTTCGTTCATTCATTCCTCACTGGAAATAATAGTGAATGAATTATAGTTTCCACTTAGAATTATTGAATGTGGGATCTGAAAAGTTACATGGCTTATCTGAAATCATAGCAAGATAATTAAACTGTTTAGTCTTACTCTAGATTTTAAGGGTTTTTTTTTTTAAAGTTTTCATTATTTATTTATTTTTATTTTTGTTTTTCCAGGAAAAATATTTTTATGTATTCCAGGTTTTCCTAAATTTATGATCATCTTGCCTTAGTTTCACAGGGGTTGAGGTTATAGGCATACTCCACCACACTCTTATTAGGCAAGACAATCTCCTGAATTTGCTAACAGCATATGTATGACCTTGGGCAAGATACTTATCGTATTTTGTTCAAGATTGACTTTTTAGCTAAATACTCATTTTAATCCAAGTGACCACCAAACTTCCTTTTATATATAATATTCAGTAGAATGAATATGTATAGAGTCATAGAAGGAACATAGGGTAACTGAGAGGTAATGATAAAAAAAATTAAAATTTAGTCCTTCCCATCCCACTTTAGCTTCTCCATAGGCAAATGAAGCACGTAAGCATTTGACAAGACTATTATCTCTCAGGAAATTATATTAATGCAAGTCAAAACATTAGAGGATAGAGGAAAAAAGAAATATAGAGAAAGAAAAATATGCCTGAGCTCTGGAGTTCAAGAATAAGGGGAAACTATTAGCCATATAACTAATTTGCAAATTATATAAGGTTTCAAGGCAAGTGGTCCAAGGTTAAAAACAAAGAGCAAAGTTTGACAATGGATTAAACAAAAGGTTAAAATCATGCTGCCTGAAAGAGACCTCATCATTGTTGAGATTAAAAAGAATTCACAGAGAACAAACAGGAGCCATTCAAACACAGCTTTAAAAATAAAATCACAGATTTTGAATGGCTGCTCACAGATCATATAGTCTAGAAATCAACTGCAAAAAGGTCCCATCTTACACAATACAAGGCTGTAATAGACCTTAGAGAAAGCAGAGAAGGGGGAATGTTCCAAATGCTTGACAGATAAGATAATCCACTTAATTCAAAATTCACCAGACAGGAGAATGGAATCATTTTCACAGTGGCCATCTCAAACTAAACTTCTTGCACCATGTGTGTCATCCTCAAGGGCTCGGTGATCCTGTAAGTATGTCCCAACATACAGACAATCGGATTATATTGTCTCAGGAGAAGTTTATGAAAAAGGCAAAACAAGGAGCTGAGGAATGGTTCATGAGGTCAGAGTGTTTGCTATATAAGCAAGGGTGAACACCCATGTCTGTGACCACAGTCCTTCTAAGGGCTGATGCTCACTGGTAGGCCAGTCCAACCTCCCTGGGATGAAAGAGAGACTCTGTCTCAAGAAAACAAGTGGAAAAGTGATAGAGGATGATTCTCATTCTCCTGTGAACTCTTGAACATGTGTACTCACCCAACATGCATGTATCACATGCACTTACACACCACCACACATATCACATGCAATGCAAAAAGAAAAAGAAAATGATTGGTTAAGACAAATTACCCCCCCCCATTTGATATATTTGGACACTTGTTTTTCTTTTTTATGATTTAGAAATTGAACCCAGCACAATCTAGCTTTGATGAAAAATTGATTAAAAAAAAAAAAAGATTGGAAAGTTAAGTGCACATTTTCAAGTTAGAAACCTGACTCTGGTCTTGTTTATACTATTCTTCCCCATTGGATGCTATAAGTTAAGAATGATGACAAAGCTGTTGCTGCTTCTTCCTGTTCCCATGCTGCTGGGACCAGCCTTGAGAGTGATAAGCGAGTTAGCAGAAGGTGACATATTCCTGACTTGTATCATCTGCTAATATGTCAATCCAAACTAAAGATAACAACTACAGGGTTTCTCCAGTGCCATTGTGTATAGTTAATACATTATCTAAGGTCACATAGCCCCTCACCACTTTATTACCTTATGGACCTTTGTTCTATGCATATAAAACTATAATATAAAACTGAAATATAAAAACTGAATATAAAAGTGGGATGACCCAAACTCAGGCTGCTGGAGATATTTTTGAAACACAAGCTTCACTCCAGCCCATCAGTATAATAATAAATTTGTGAGTTCTCCAATCCTCTCTGAATGGTGCTTGGCTTTCTTGCTGAAATTTCTGCAATAGGTAAGTACACTATCTACCACTGCTGCTATGCTCCTGTCCTCCTTTCTGACCAGGTAAAGTGATTACTTCAAACTGTAAGACAAAATAAACACTTATCTGCTGAAGTTGCTTCTGGTCAGGTATTTGGTTATAGAAGTAAGAAGAGTAACCACTACATGGATCAAGCAAGTTTTAAGAATGAATTAAGACTTTATTAAAACTACAAAGACAAAGGTTAAGCCCAGCATGGTGGTGCACACCTTTAATCCCAGCACTCAGGAGGCAGAGCAAGGAGGATCACTGTGAGTTTGAGGCCACCCAGAGACTATAGAGTGAATTCCAGGTCAGCCTGAGCTACAGTGAGACCCTACCTTGCCAAAAAAAAAAAAAAAAAAAAAAAAAAAAAAAAAAAAAGTTTAAACTTCATGAATGCTGATTACACTCAGAAGGAAATGTATTGGTAGAAATATCCTGGTTAAAAAATGATATTTTATGATTCTGGATCATTGATCTTATACAATTATCAGATCTTATCTCCTACATAGACAAAGCACATCCACAAGTTACAGACTCAATGCCATGAGTTAACCTTTAACCTGAGACTCCATCCATAATTCACTCTTGCCTCAAGACTCTAACTGCATGTATTTTGGCACTGACGTTGTGACCTGACACCTTTGACCTAATTTGTCCAATTTGCTCCAACAAGTCTATGCTCTTTTCAAGTGTGCTATAGTGAAAAAGGTAAGGGGACTTTGTTATACCCATCTAAGGCTCAAGGACTTATCTTGTTTTACTTGGTGCCAAACTTGGTTATGTCCTCCACTATGTGTCAGTAGTGATTGAGAGTGCAAACACATTTGAATAGTATAAGGACTTTATCCACAAAATCTTTGGGTTATGTATATTTCTAAGATATATTATTTTAAAAAACTGTGAGGATAGGGGCTGGCAGGATAAGCTCAGTGATTAAAAGCACTTGGTTGCAAAGCCTGCAAACCCAGGTTCAATCCCCAGTACCCATGCCAATCCAGGTACACAAAGTGGCACATACATCTGAAGTTTATTTTCAGCAGCAAGAGGCTGTTGCATGCCCTATCTCTCCCGTCCCCATTCTCTTTCCTTCCTCCTTCCCTCCCCTTCCTTCAAAAACAAACAAATACATATATAAATATATTTACAAAATTAAAAGAGAAGCTGGAGATACCTTAGTGGTTTAGGTGCTTACCTGCAAAGCCAATGGACCCAAGTTTGACCCAGGTTTGATTCTCCAGGACCCACATAAGCCAGATGTGCAAGGTGGTGCATGAGTCTGAAGTTTGTATGCAGTGGCTAGAGGCCCTGGTGTGCCTATTCTCTCTGTCTCTCTGCCTCTACCTCTTTTTCTCTCTTAAATAAGTAAATTTTTTTTAAAAAAATTGAAAGAAACTTTGAAGATACATATAGTTAAATATTAACAGAAAACAATGAAGGGTGGTGGGCTTGTGAATATATATAAATTCCTCATATGAATATATTTCTAAATCCTCTTTTTAAAGCCTTTTTGTTATATATCACATTTTCTGGAACATAAAATTTAATCTTCAAATTTGCCACTCTCCCTATGTATGAGGGCTTCCATTTGTTAAAAGGCCTTTAAACAGCTTTCATTTCTGACTATGCAGCATACCCAAGATTAAAGAACATGTGTATCAAATCTTGGCAACTGCTCCAAAATTGAATCCAAAACTCATTTTTGTAATTTAGGGTTTTAAGTTGAGGCTGCACTCTAATTTCACTATAAATGAAATGGTTCTCTATAATTTAGGATTTTTTTTCATTCATCTTGATGAATTTCTGAGAATGACTTTATGTAAGTAAGTGCTTATTCATCCAAGTTTCTTAAATGAAAACAATGATTTATTCTGTGCCTATTTATGAAAGATGATTAATTTCTGAGAAACTCCAAAGGGAAAAGTTTTGGAGCCAGGAAATAAATAATTCAAGACAAACTGAAAACATTTGTTCAAAATTATAGGTAACTCAGCTATGGCAGTATATACTGACATATAAAACTAACAAGAACTGGACATCTCGTATCACCTCAGGCACTTTACTTGATTCTCCTAAAACAGAAATTGTTATAGATGATGAAAATAGTTTCAATGTCTTTTTTGGGTGCTGGTGGGGGTAAAACCTAGGACAATTTTACCACCGAGTCTCATCCATAGCCCTAAGGTTAGCTCAGTCTAGCCTCAATCTTGCTATCCTACTGCCTCATCTCCTTCAGTTACTAAATTACCAGAAGCTTCCATAGACACAGATTTTGTTGGCTTGTTTGTTAAAGAGACGGTGAATAGAGTTGCTGCCTATGTAGGTCTTGCCACAAGCTTCTGGCCTCCAGCAAACCTTCCATCTCAGTCTATCAAATCTACCTCAGACCTGGAATCGCTTAATCAAAGCCAGCCAGGTCGAGGTCAGAGTTTGAGCCAATAGATGATCCCAGAGTTGGGAAAACATGCTTCTCCACAATTGCATTTCTTATTCTTTCCATTTGTCTCTTTATGCCCAACATGTATAATCAGAAGTCAATTTTACCAGCATCTGTGCAACCACCAAGACCTACAAGTTTGATCATGGCCACTGTTCACTGCTGCCACACGATGGCACTGCTGAGGAAGCTGAGTCACTGCTTCAATGGACACTTGATGGCAAGCAGGTTCCTGCCTGCACCTCCCACAGGCTAAACTCATGGAAGACATCCAGTCCTTAGGCTTCCAAGGGGTTCAATGTGCAGTTATGTTAACTCTGCAGCCACTAACCAGCCATTGTGGAAGCAATGAGGCAGGAACGACTCGTGTGTACAACCTCTTCCAAATTTTATTGGCTTTACCTCAAAGCAGCAAAGTACTTTTTATAGTACAGACCTTATACACCCAGCCTTTCCTATCCGCAAATAGTGAGAATATTTGACTACTTCTGGCAGCTTATATTTTTGCAGTATTCATCTAAGGATAGAGTAGATCAACTCTTAATAAATATCACAGAAATTAGCTCATGATTCCTCATGGCAGCATTCCACTGCAGGGCCACCTAAATAGAGACAAGAGGATTCAAATTTTCTTGACTGAATGTTGCCACAGGTATTGACCTAACTCCATAGGACATTTACCTTATGTTTAATGTTTTGATCAAAAACTAAAGGCACTACCTTATATAAGGGCATGTTACAGGGAACCCAACTGTAGACTGGAGCAGGTGTTTTTTGAGGAAACAGAAAACAACATAGGGAAATCTCTAGGGCAGACAACAGCTAGGTACATCTGAGGAACTAACAAAATAGCCAGGGTAGTTGTCTAGCCGAGAGCAAGGAAAAAGTGAGGAAACCAATCTGGAGGTTAGTATCATGGAAAATTTGGGTGACATAGTTTTCAAGATGTGTCTGGGTTATTATCATTAGCCCTCCATGCCCACTGGCAAATGTTAGCCAAACAGATTCATTTAAAAATAGTTTTCAATGAAGCTGGGAAGAAAAATATATAATTAAAAACGGTGACTAATAGTACAGAGATGGCCTGAATGTTTTCCATCTAATCATGAGTCTTTGTGTGTCCTGTGGGACCTCAATGTCTACACTCTCCAGAAGTTACCTCTGAGGTACGGATAAAGTGCTTGTAAGTCCTCTGGCACCAGGTGACCTACTTCCCTATAAAAGGCACAAAGCCTCCGAAGTCAGGATCTAATGGGTCATTTACGGGAAACAAATCATTACCTCAAAGAAATTAGTGCAGGCAGGTCATCTTTGGCATAGAGGTAGAGATGGGGAATTCATATTTAAAATTAGCTCTCAAAACATGAGAAGATTATGTGTAAGGTGTAAGGCTTACTGTTTTACAATTTCAAGATTTGTTTATTTATTTTTAATTTTTTGTTGCAAATCTTTCAGAGGAATAATAGTAAAGTAGTTAAATAAAAGTGAATAGCAAGATAAACATTTAACAGATTTTGAAAAGGGATTTAAACAGAGAAGGAGACAGTAAGATGAAATCTGTTATTATGAGTTTAGGAGTTTGTTTCTTGCCATCACTAGCACTCAAATCTATTTACCATGAATAAGACACCACTCCCCCTCGGGACACTAGTAAAGATGGAGGACTTTTTAGCAATTTCATTTCCTCTGTACTTCTGGTTCTTTCATGGACCACACAGAGGATGATTAAATAGCTTTTCTGTATTGTTTGGTAAATTTGACTCTTCCCACGAATTGGGGGTGGTTCCCATGGGAACCTCTCAACATGTTATAAGAGCAAAACCAATCACAGACAATCATCCATGTCTTTACTGCTAGCACACTTGGCAATAAACTTCACTGACTTTCTGTAGAAGCAATTCTTTAATACATATAAATCCAAGATCAGCGAAATAAAAGACTGCTTTGTTGTTATTGTTTTATCTCTATATCTCCATTAAACATAAAGGTTTTGGATTTAGTCTAATAATAATATTGTGATTTTCAGGCAGACTAAAGACTCTATACCAGAATGTATTGTATCTCTAATTTTCTAATCATACTTGAAATATTAGAAGTACTCTACCTATAATAGTTCTGAATGGAACAGAATTTGAAGTAGAGAAAAAACTCTATATCTACATTGTTTTCTACAGACAACAGAAATGTCCTCTTCATAAAAAAGAAGAATAGAATCTTTAGCTATATGAATTATATCCCATTATATTAAACAAGCATGGTTTATAGTTGGAGAATCTATATTTTTCAAGCTTATTTATATTTTTCTGCTGTTTAAGTGAAAGCCCGTACAGAGCTCTTTTTAGTTCCATAATCACTCTGTAAAATTTATGCATGAATTTCCACATTTCCAGCACATTGGCCATCTCTACTGAATGCCAGTGTAATGTCTCACCTAGGTGACAGAAATAGCTTTACAACTATTCTGCCCAATTTCACTCCAGTGCTTTCACTATACAGTAGCTAGAACAATCTAGAAATCAAACAGATCACTGCTTAAACACCTCAACTACCTTGTGCCCCACTCAAAATAAAGTACAGCCATTCACCATGGTTTAATACTCCCTTTGTGGTAAGGACCACTGTTGACTCTAATTCTCTTTCACACAAAAACACCACAAACACTATATCCCTCCAAGCCCCCCATTATTCTGCTACTATATTCATGCTTACACTCATATTCACCAGGTTTTAATCCCCAACAAGCTTATGAAACTATATTTATCAGGGCCAACAATGTTGCAATTCCCAGAAGCTGTCTCTGATATAATTGTTTAGGTCTCCCTCCTTGATATTATATATGTCGATCAAGTTTTAGGAAAATCCATTTTCTTTCTACTTTCAGACATTATGATGTTTGTTGATGCTCTACTCATTGTCATGGCTATCTCATTTCATCTTCATGATTTAAATACCATCCATATGATGATTAACTCCTCAAGTTCTGTCTATAGCCTAGTCACCCTCTGATTCCAGATGCTTGATGCCAATCTATATGTCAACTCCTAAAGTTCTACCTACAGCTCAATCACCCCCCCCACTCCAGTTGCTTATGTCCAATTCATTATTTCACATTACAGCCTAAATTCCTGCTTATGGAGTTCGTGCCACAAAACTGCTTCATAAAAAGAAAACTCTGTTACTATGAGCAGAAGATTCATAGAGATTCTGGGGTCTGGGAGCCATATGATCCCAGGAAGGACTTTCAAATGGAAGACTATTTATACTTACTGAGGTAACTCTGTTTTCCCTGCTTTCTCTTTGTTCTTTATGACCAAGGCTTAAAAGACATCAGTCACTCAGAAGATGCTATTCTCATGATGATGAAAGAACCATTAAAAGGCTGAGCCTCAACTCCTTTCACTCTAAACCCTTAAGACCCACTGGCTAAAGTCATTCATTCTGTCACTCCTCTATCAGGAAGGGAGCCTGGAAGTCCCCTGGAAATAGGGAACAGTGTATATCCCCCTGTGTATATCCAAACCTTGCCCTGTCCTGCTCCAGCTATAGCCTTTTCCATCTCATTCTTTCATTTGTCCATCTATACTCCTTTTGTACTCTTCTTTTCTTCATGCTCTACTTTTACAGACCACAAAAATAAATTCAGAAATCTAACAAGGTCTCACCATCTCTCCACAATAGTGTACAATAACAATAGTGTCTCTTGGCTTATTGCTTTTTCTTCTATCACATCGTACTCTTTCTAACCAAGTCCCCTGGCCAGTCTGTGACATTTAAATCTAGACTGGACCCCATTTAGCTCAGAGTAAAACTAGTCACCTTGTGGTGGTACAACAGAAAATTATAAACTTGCTAAGAAAGAAGACCTGGACTGCCTGGTCAGTCCTTAGCCAACCTCCCTTTTTGGCTGAAGGATGTGGGACTGGTCAAGCTTGCTTGGTAAAGATAAGAACTGCACAATTGCCAAGTACTCAGTTTTGGAATTTCTGCCTTTTACACTCCCTCCCCACTTCCTTATACATATTGCAGCTGCTGACGGCATTTTTCTGCTTCTGGTATGCCCACCTGTGGCTTCTGCACTTACTGAAACTATAAATTGGAATGGCACACAGTGCTCAGGTAGAGACTTTCAGGAGCTATCCTGACTTTGTACTGTGCATGAATAAATCTCTTTTCCACCTAGTTTTGTGTCTGGTCAATTTCTGGAGGAGTGTTTCCTATATCAACCTGACGCTGCGTGACAAAGTCTACATAGTACTACCTCTTACCACTTCTCTCCCCTGGCCTCCCTGGGACTCATCTTCACCCTGCTGTTTTGGATGATATTTCCATAAGACTCTTTGAATTCAACCAAATGCTACCTTCTAACTTTTTTTTTTTTCTAGCTTTTACCAATGCTTGGTAACTCCTTCCTCCAGATACCCATCTGGCAAACTTCCTGTCATGGTTAATCATGACAGTCAAGTCAGGGAAATCTAGAAGAAGCTAAGAGATATGCCTCTGGGTGGTTCTGTGAGGGTGTTTCCAAGAAGGATGGACTGAAGGGAGAAGATCCACCCCCAGAGATGAAACACCTTCCAGCTCTGGGCCAAATGGAATGAAATCCAAGGAAATAATCAGTATTACTTGCTTTGCCTGGTTAGTTCTTGCTGGCGCTCATCTATCCTATTGATTGATTGATTGATGCTGCTTACCCATCCTCTACTGACTCGAGAATCCAGCTTTGTGGCCTTCCATAATGGATAGAGGATCAGCAACTCTCTAGGAATATTCCAGGCCTTCATCACCAGGCTGGAACCGGTGAGGCATCCAGTTTCATGGACTGAGAAGCTACTGGATTCTTAGCCTCACCAGCAGGTAATGGACATTTTTGACAACCCAGGCCCTATTAGTTTCAAGCCCTTCTAATTTACCTTCTTTTAGTAAACATATAGACATACATGGAAACACATTCTATTGGCTCTGTTCTTCCAGAAAATCTTGACTAATATACTCGCTTCCTCCTTCAATAGTCTGATTAAATTGTCTACTCTATGAAATCTATCTTGATCCCACTATGTTTTACACAGTCATGCTTACACTCTTATCCTTCCCTGCATTGTTTTTTCCCTAACACCAGGGAGTGAATAGTCCACAGTTATCTTAGGGGAAATGTAAGTATTATGTTCACTGATGTGTTCCAAATACCTTGAGGTGCACCTGGAACACAGAAGGCTGAAGAATCACATTCAGTCATTTATTATTAAGGACGCTTAACTGCTAATTTCCATAATTCAAATATCTTCTCCCATATCACTTCCTCACTGAGTCCTCTCTTCTGTCTGCCTGCTGCTGCCATTTTCTGAGACTGTTTTCTTTGTCACGCTTCCACACTTTGGAAAAGGTCGTATTTGAGTATTTGTAACTGATTTCTTGTCTTACAAGGGTAAAGGTTTGTGTAAATTGGAGCTTTCCTCTACCCTGCCATCTCAGATACCTGTAACAGTGCCCAGTGAGCCAGCAGAATGTGAAAAGTTTGCATTAAGCAAAGGTCTTCCCCAAAGAGGAGGCAAAATAAGTTTTGTTTGCCTAATATGAAAGGAAAAAGTAATGTGATCACATAGAAGGGAGGGAAAACTTCAGACAATGAGCAAAGAGAACTTGAATTTTGTGATGAAACAGAAAACAAGTTCAGTCATCCTTAAAAGATACAGGATGGTGTTCACCTTTTCTAAGAATAAACATATTTGAGGAGTTTTTTTAAATGGGAAGCCAAGAAAAATAAACTTCTGGTGCTCATTTTAGGTTGAGTAATTTCCCCAATAAGAACATGTATAAAGTGACTAGGTAACTTATTTGATGTGCCCATTGATTAAGCGCATGCTGAGGTAATTGGAAAGCAGCTCCTGCATAGTCCACAGAGAGGCTGGGGAGGGAAATAACCACATCAACCCTCATAACTAGATTTCGTCAGCAAAGAGGGGAGAAAAGAACAACATATCCTATACCTGGGTAGAACTACTTAGGATTTCAAATATCCAGAGACAAAAAAAAAAAAAAAGCTACTAATTTTCAAAGAAAGCTATTTTTGACATCAATTAACTATGTTTTTTTCTGTATAAAATGATTAATATTTGAGATAATGATTTCTCTGATTCACATATTACTCAATATGTACATGTATCAAAACATCACATTGTCATATGGAAATGCACAATTGTTATGTTTTCTAGAACCAATTAAGAATCAATTTAAAAGAAAATTAGTTTGGAATATATTATGAAATTAGCATTTGGCTAAGTCATTTGTCTATTATGAACACTGATATAATTGTTTTAAGATGACTTAACATTACTCTATGAGGTAAAACTCTGGCGCTAAATTGGAGATGAGGAAACAGAAGAAGCTTTTCTGCATTTATTTGAAATCTGCAGTATGCTTCAGAATATAGATTTCTAACCAATATTGTAAATGTTTCTTAAATCATGAAGTTAAAATATTCAGCACTTACAATATATCAAGTATGGCACAAAGGAATTACTAGATTATTGGCTCTTAAATGTATGTGAACATGTCTAATTATACATTTTAACCTTAATCCTGCATATGTCCACTTTCAGAGAGAGAGAGAGTGAGAGAGCAAGAGAGAGAGGAGAGAGGTATTCATTGAATTTTCACTGTCACAAGGTCTTCCTGAAAATTTGTGGAAAAAACTTTAATACTCTCTGGTTGCCTGACTGAAATGGATCAGGTCTCTGGTTGAGTAACCAGTATAAGAAAGTGAATACACACAGATCAAGAGGTAACCTGTAAGGCATGTGGTACTTGGATTTTTACTGCCCAGTCAGTTCATTTTATAGTGCGGAGAAAACTGTTTCCACTTATAGATCTATCATTTCTCTTAAAAGACTTGAGTTTAATTGAAGGTATAAGCGTAGCTAATGCCTACACGTGACCTACAATAGTGTCTATATAGCATACTTGTTGAAGAGCATCAAAGACACTGAACATCAAGAGACATTTCCTGTGACCTAAGAGAATGTGATTTTCTAGCTAGGAAGGTCTCAAATCTCAGTATATTAACATAAGGTACTTTAGGGTATAACAATGACTGTAAGCCAGTGTGACTTATGAAGTATTCATTAATCTTAAATTGACATTTTATGCTCAATGACAGAATTCTAAATGAATCTACAGACAAAAGGTTGCCATTTAACCTCCCTTCATATGAATTCTTTATTCTGAATTTAAAAACAAGCCAATGAAAGCTCACATCCATTAGAATATAACCTTAGTCTATCATCATAGAAATTCTATAATATTAGTACTTTTTATACCACCCCACTACATAACTGAACTTGAGGGCCACCATGTAGTACATGGAACATTTCTGAAACAAGGAAATAATCTAATAACACACCCAAGATCTTTGCTCACTATAAAATTTACCTGGTTTTGTTCCATCATGAAGAAACAAAGCTCTCAAATTAGAAGAGAATCAATAAAATATACTAGGCTCAATTCAATTAAGGAAAATCTGCAGTTATTTTAGCATTTGAGAATTCAGTATGGGAATTAATAGGTTCACTCAATAAACACTACACATTCACACAACAACAAAAAATGCATCAGAAAAAGCAGGTATAACGTTTTATTGGCATCCAAAGGTAATTTAGACAAATTTTAGAAGGTGTTAACTGTGTATCTCATAGAATATTACATTTGTCCTTGACTTTAGCTTCTCTCTGATCCAGGTTATTAACACATCACCATACAGTATAAATGTCACATTCTGGAAATGTCCAAAGGCATTTAGTTTTATTGAAAGAGAGAGATATTAACATTCATATTAAATTTAATCAACATTAAATAATTATTAGATACATTTATTAAGCCTCAAGATTTATATAAACTGAATAGTTCATCCTATTGTCACAGAGCAGAAAACAGTGCATAAATCCAAAGAAAATAAGATACAATTAGTACTGCCACCTGTATCTTGCAAGATAGATATACACTGAATAAATTGACTCAAGAGAACTATAGTTCAAGAAATAGCACCTGCTTAAGGTCAAAGGTACAGAACTGAAATTAGTGCTTTTAATTTTCTGAATTACCTTCAGGGATAAAGTCTTGAAAGCAATAAATACATGGAAGCCACAGTATATTTTCAAATTGAGAAATATTTTCTGGGCTTCAAGAAAGGAAAATAAAAAGGCCCTAGGTACAAGCAGCAGGTAGATCAGTATCTTGCAGGAAGAACGGGAGATCAATTAAAAAGTGTTTCTATGAAACAGGCAGCTATAATGTGGTATTTGAAAACTGAAGTTTAATGTAAAGAGCTTGGCTAGAAGACAAGTTGAGGTTAGAGGCCCTCATTTAAGTAATGGCACAGATGTTAGAAATTGTGAGGTCTTTTTGAGGAAGACAGGACATCTGGCTTTGTTAGATTCTGAAGGATAAACTACAGAAGTTAAAGAAGAAAAAAGGCAAAAAAAAAAAAAAAAAAAAAAAAGGCTCTCTAAAAGTAGGCCAGGACTATATAATCACAAAGGCCTGGATTCAGAGTGAGGTGCCAGTAATGAATCTGAAAGAAAGAGGGAGCCAGTGGATGAAATAGAGGCAAGAAATAACCACACCGAAGTCCTGGCTGAAAAAGACCTCACTGGCACCTCTATTCAGCAGTGGCCTCCCTAGCCCATTGCTACAGAGCATAAAGCAAAAGAAAAGTAAAGTGTTAAGGGCTGAAGGAATAGCTTAGCACTTAAGGCACTTGCCTGTGAAGCCTAAGGATCCATGTTTGACTTTCCAGATCCCACATAAGCCTGAAGCACAAGGTGATGCAAGCACACAAGGTCATGCATGCCCACAAGATGGCACCCACATGTGGGGTTCAATCACAGTGGCTGAAGGCCCTGGCATGCTAATTGTCTCTGTCTCTCATAAAAAAATAAATTACAAAAAAAGTGTTAGAGATATGTGTCATAAAAAATAATTAACAAATAAAATTAGTCATTTCCATTTACGATATATTAAAAATTAATAAGCCCCTTCTAGCTTCTGGAGTACTAAATAGTGAACTGCTAAAATGTCTGCAAGATTTATTTCTCTTTCTTTCTTTCTTTCTTTCTTTCTTTCTTTCTTTCTTTTTTTTTTTTTTGAGAGTGTCAGAGAGAAAGACAGAGAGAATGGGTGCACCAGGACCTTTTCAGGTGCTGTGAACAAACTCCATACATATGCACCCCCTTGTGCACATGTACGACATTGTAAGCTTGCATCACTTCTGCATTCTTGGACTTCCCAGGCAGGTGCCTTAACTGCTAAGCCATCTCTCCAGCCCTCTCTTTCCTTTTTGCTGTCCTTTCTTTTAACTGTTATATATATATATATATGAAACTGTCTGTTTAGCCTAAGCTATGAAGAACACAGATTTAAAACTATAAAGAGCATGCTGCAAATCGCAAATGATTAGATCTTTCCTGTGACACTATGGAACACAGCATGAAATATAAAGACAAAAGCAACTGACATTTACTGATTAAGTAGGAGTCCTCACAGTTTCATTGGGAAGTTCTGATCATCACCACTATACAGACAAGGTGACATTAAAGTAGCATTTACTTTACTATAGGAGGAACCAAAATTGGGTATATCTCACTGAACAGACATTTCATCTTGTTGTTTTTTTTTTTTTTTTTTTTTTTCCACCACAGTACACTTGAACAAATAAACTGCAGGAAGAAACCAATAGGGAGATTTGAAATCAATACTGTGGGTCAGGGAAGTATGTTTCTCAATGTGGTAAAAAAAAATAACAGCAAGCAGTGAAATGATAAAGCTAAAAAATATTTTATGAATTTTTTTTTTCCTGGTTTTGCGAGGTAGGGTCTCACTCTGGTCCAGGCTGACCTGGAATTAACTATGTAGTCTCAGGGTGGCCTTGAACTCTCGGTGATCCTCCTACCTCTGCCTCCTGAGTGCTGGGATTAAAGGCGTGCACCACCATGCCCGGCTTTTTATTTTATGAAATTTAAGTTCACATTGATATGTGTGTTTCGTGTACATGTTGAGAGAGAATGTAGAAATATACTTTATTTTAAGGAATAGCAGAGTAAGTTGGAAAAGAAACTGCACTACAAAATCTGTTATCTACTCATACATAAGAATAGATGTATTTTACTCTATAAATCTAAAAGCAATTACTGTAGGTTTTGCATGTGTTGAGTGAACTAATAGAATAATTTTACCTCACACTATACTAAGTTAATAATTAATATTAAGGTTTTAGATACTTAAATGTCCTTCAAATATATAAAAGAATATGCACTATAAATTATCAACTTATTTTCCAGATATTTTAATGGTAGTTTGAAAGATGTCCCCTAATAGGCTCATGTGTGTTTTGAGTAATTGGTCCCTAGCTAGTGTAAATTTAGAAAATTTGTTGGACCTTTGGTGGGTGAAGCTCTTGAGGTTAGACCATGAGGTTTATTAGCACAGCTCATGACATGCTCAAAGCTAACTAACTACTTCCCCCCACCCGCCAATATAACAAGATGTGTTGACCTGCTTTCTTGCTCCTGCCATGTTTCTGTGCCATGATGAAACTTCCCCTCAAAGTTGTGGGCTGAAATACATCCTTCCCTTCTATGAGCTACTTCTGGTTAGATGCTTTGTCTTGGCAATAAGAAAGTAACCACTACAAGTTTTAAATAACATAATGAAACTACTTCATTAAAGAGTTAATTATCAATTTTCATATAAATATATTAATAACCTTTTTAAAACCCTAATGCAAGCTTCATTTTTCAGACAAAATAGGACTTATCATAGAGTCCCATCAGTTTGTGCTGCAGTCACTGCAGGCTACATAACACATAACCCTGGTCATGTTTCTTCAGCTTTATAATCTCCAAATATTCTTATAGTGAATGAGGGAATGATAATGGTTATTAAGTTTTATAGGAAAGATGAAAAACTAGGGCTGGAGAGATGGTTTAGTGGTTAAGGTGCCTGCCTCCTAAGCCTAAGAATGCCGGTTATATTCTCCTGGTCCCACGTTTAGCCAGAAACAGTGATGCAAGGGCGCGATGCTGCACTTGCCCACAGGGGGTGCATGCGTCTGGAGTTCACAGCAGCTGAGAGGTTGCTGGCACGCCCATTCTATTCTCCATCTGCCCCCCCACACTCTCTCCAAGAAAAAAGAAAGGAAAGGAAAGGAAAGGAAAGGAAAGGAAAGGAAAGGAAAGGAAAGGAAAGGAAAGGAAAGGAAAGGAAAGGAAAGGAAAGGAAGGAAAGGAAAGGAGACGAGACGAGACACTATATGCACAGGGCTGAGGAGCAACAATGCCTAGAGCTCAGAAAATGAGCATAAAATGTGACTGACTGTGTTTCCTGTTTATTGATGGCATGATTGGTTTATGCCAAAATTCAATTGATACTTTCAGTATGTGGCATCACAATTAAACTCCATTCTCTTTTTGGTGTTCTGTGTGTCTATGTATACACATACATGTGTGCATGCATGTGCTTATTCTTATTTGTGCCACATGCATGCCACAGTGTACATGTGTAGGTCATAGGACAACTTCTGATGGCAGTCCTCATTGTCCACCTTGATTGAGACAAGGTCTCTTATTCGTCATGGCTGAGAATGCCAGGCTGCCTGGCCTATGAGCTTCCAGACCATTCCATTATTCACCCTTCCTTTCTTACATAGGATGCAGCACTAGGCTATAACATCCAGCTTTCCATGGGTCCTGGAGATCCAAACACATGTATGCTGGCACAGCACACTTAATCTGCTGAGCCTCCTCCTCCCCAAAGGGTAATCTGTTTGTCTTATTTTGTCCACTTACATGTTCTATGTTAACTTGTAAGAAATTGAAAGGCCACTCTTAACTTTGCCACACTCTTGAGTTCTATATATATATTTCCTGTCCTCTAGATGGTAGACACAAGTCTCAGTTGTGAAGTTATTAATGAGATCAATGGAGAAACAGAGCAGCAATGTTGCTAGACAGTTATTAACAAGCTTAGAAGACATTGAGGATGGACTCCCTCCTCATCATCAGTGTTGGACGCTTCTTCCCTTAATCTTGTAAAGGAAGAAGAACAGAAATATCATGGCTACTATGACTCTCAAAATGTAAAATTACGAAGTGATACTGCGGTCTTTTCCCTTAAGATTTAAAGCCACTAAGCCTATCCATCACTTGAACAAGACACCATCCTTCACCTATAGATATAAGGAGGAAGGAGGTGGGAGGAATATGTAGATAAATGGACTTAACCATACACCCTTCCTTGGTGAAGTTCCTTATATATCTTTACTTTGAACCTGACTGATTTTCTGAGTTCTAACTCAAAAACTGAATCTTGTCTTTCTTCCTCTCTACCTCTTCTTTGGTGACTGTGAAATCCTAAGTATGCATGCTGGATAGGGAATTTTTCACCATTTTCTTAATAAATTTCCTTTGACTTTCTCACTCCTCCTCATCAACACCCCTACATTTTCATGGTCATGAACAAAATGACTGGATGGTAAGAAATGAACACAGTGTCAAAAAGCCAGCACTGCCAGGTCAGCAATATCACCAAACAGTATCTTACAACTTAGCCCCTTCCCAAGAGGGCTCAGATCACTGTGGTGTGATAGATGTGTGTGTGGCTCTACAAAGAATCACTGAACAGAGATTTATTTCCAGGGTAAAACAAAGTATCAACAGAACTAATTTGACAAAATGACAGGATAACACAGATCTGAGTTTTGGGCCATAAACTTTTCCCCATATTTCTCTTACTTTATTTCCAAAGGAATAAAAACATTGTGAGGTTGAAAAACCAGTCATAGACCCAAATCTTAATACACACTCATGAGATTTTCAATAAACTGTTTGAATCTGTATTACTCTATGGGGAGGAGGGTGTCTACCCTATACAAAAGCATTGGGTGGCATCTGAATTTCCCTGAACACAGCGTCCTCTGTAAATAATAATAGTAACAACAACAACGACGACAACAAACTAGTCTGAACAAGGAAGTTTCCGTGCTGAGAAATCACACCAGGAGAATCCTGGGCAGATCTTTCTTGATTAGCGAATACCATAGCTGTGGTTGATTAGATGACTAAAGATAACCAACAAGGGGCAATGACTGGCATATAACATGCATTTACCAAATACTACCTATAGATAAATTAGAAAAAATGGCATAATGCAAGAAGAATTTAGATGTTGATGTCTGGGCTCCAATTGTATTCTTCTGATAAACTGCATTCTTCTTTGAGCCTGACAGCCTTAATATGTAAAATGGGGATAATTTCACCTCCTCCCACATGTTGTTGCAAAAACTAAGCAAGAAAATGAGCATTATTAAAATGAGTATAGTTTGGATGCCTACTTAATGCAAAATCACATTTGACAAAATTTGCTTTAACTGCATTAGGTACCAAAGTATTTGTAATAATAACTTCAAATCTTCCAGAAATCAAAGAAGTTAAACAGAGCTGTCTTATGAATCTGATGATGTTTATTTCCATGTTACAAAGAAAGTAGACAATCATATTAAAAATCTAGAAAAATGAATATGAACATAGTTCATGAGATGGTGAAAAAGAATCACTGCCCTTATGGAGTCAGTACAGGGCTCTGAATGACTTCAAGAAAGCTTGCTTGTGCAATAAAGGGCCTGAATAAGAAGTCCATCAGAATCTACTTGATAAGAACAGAGGCTGAGGTCAAGGAGCACTCATTTTGTTCTTTAAGAGCAAACAGAACACAGCTTCACTGACTGACAGTAAAACAGACAGCCCATTCACAAAACCTGCAAACCACATAGAAACTCACACTCCTGTGCTCTCTTAGGAATTCAGCTTAAGTAACTGAAAGTAAATCTTTATTTTCTATGAAGTGCTACTTCTCCTCCCTTTTCTTCTCTTACTTCTCCTTCCATTCATTGTTCTGTTACTTGCAAAGACAATTACACTAGCTTTAGACATGGTAAGGGAGATCACACTTTAGATTAAAATCAGTCTTTTAAAAAATATTTTATCATTTATTTATAGTTGAGCTAGAGAAAGAGAGAATAGTGCCCCAGGGCCTCTAGCCACTGCAAACAAACTCTGGACGTATGTGCCACCTTGTGCATCTGGATTTATGTGGGCACTGGGGAATCTAACCTCGGTCCTTAAATTTTACAGGCAAGTGCCTTAACCACTAACCGATCTCTCCAGTCCCTAAAACAAGATTTTTTTAACATAAAAAAATAACACCTCAGACATGAGCAGGCTTATACCCCCAAGGCTCATGACCTCACCTACCAAATTAGCCTCGATATCCATGATCTTGCAGTGCCTAGCAATACCTTTGCAAGACCCTCAAAATAGAAGAGAAAGATGATGTCATCAAATTAGGAGAGAGACTAATGGAGAAAGGGAGGGGATATGATGGAGACCGGAGTTCTAAAGTGGAATTGGGGAGGGGACGGAAATATCAGGTGGGGTTTTTTTTGGTATGTAAGATTAAAAGTCAATAAAAATTAAAAAAAAATAATAACACCTCTCCAGCTTTTAATATCGGAAGAAAAACAAAAGGAAACAGAAAGGCTAGAATATTTCAGAGAAATTATAAAATATTTAACAAAAATATATTATATGTGTTAACCATATATAGGAAAGAGAGAGTATCCCAAGTGCTGGGAAAGGATGTAAGCAGCTTCAGTTTCTCCCCTTCACTTCCTTCATAGGCTATGTAACATATGAAAATAGTCTGTGTCCATCAGCTGTGTGTGTGGACAGGGAATGTGCCTTTGATCAAAGCGATTAAGTTGTCATAAAATGAATGTGAGCTGGATCTAGATGAAGATTATATAATGATATAGCAAGGTCTAATGGCAGCTTCTTTGGATTTGAAGATGCATCTGCAGGCCATAATTAAGGACACTTAATGCTGGAGATTATGAGATGTCATTCTTCACTGTTGAAGCTGGATTTTTACAATGTGTGTGCCTGCCAATGCCAGGGGCTTTCAGGAGGTGATCACAGCTCCACTAGAGAAGTATTGCAGTGAGAACACATCTGCATAGACAGCACTGTGGCGACATTCTGCTTGTGGAGAACCTGACAGTGGTGAAAGCATGATGATGTAGTCGTCAGTCTGAGACTCCAACTCCGGGAGCTATGTTAAGTTTAGCATCTGAGTTAAAGATTCATTTCAAAAGCCTCAGTGAATACTGTATGGTTTCTTTAACTTCATACCTTTATCTTATTTACGTTCCAGCTATAGTCAAAATGAAATGTTTTAAGCAATCTAAATGTATTATCTTATTGTTGTGGAAATCAGAAGTCCACAAACAGACTTGACTGAGCTAAAGTCCAATGTTGTCATGGCTACAGCCCTGTTTCCTTTGGGAGGCTCTGGAAGAAACTTTGTTTCTGTATTTCCCAGTTTGCAGAGATCTCTCACACTCTGTACCTCCGGGTCCTCTTCCATCTTCAAAGCCTGCATTCACACCACTTGAACCTTGCTCTGAGAGTCATCACATCTTCTCTGACCCAGTGCTTCCTTACATATATAAGGATGCTCAGAAACATGCTAAGCCTACTAGGACAATCCAGTCCATGCTTTCTATATAAAGATTATTAACTTTATACATTCAGGTGTTTACCTGTAAAGCCAAAGGACCCAGGTTCGATTCCCCAGGACCCACGTTAGGCAGATGCACAAGGGGCACACATGTCTGGAGTTTGTTATCAGTGGCTGGAGGCCCTGGCACACCCATTCTCTATGCCTCTCTCTCTCTCTCTCTCTCTCTCTCTCTCTCTCTCTCTCTCCTTCCCTCCCTCCCACCCTCCCTCTTTATCTGTCAATAAATAAATAAATAATTTTTAAAAGATTCTTAACTTTATACAATTAACAAACTATTCTTAGAACAACAAGGATTGTGTGCTTTCTCCCCTACTTGGACTCTAGAATGAAGAAAGGAAAAGATATGGAAGTAGAAGAAGGCATATTTTTGCAGTAGAAAAGAACCACTGTTAGGTGGGACAATAGAGGAAAATAAGGAGGATCACGATGGTTATTCTTGGTTGTCAACTTGACAGAATTGAGACTCACCATGGAAAATCTCTGCACATGCCTCTAAGATAGTTTCAAGATTAGGTTAATTGAGATGGGAAGCCCTACCCTGAATGGGGGTGACACCATTCCACAGACTGGGGTCTTGGATTGCATAAAAAGGAGAGAACTTGCTGAGCACCAGAAACCCATTGCTCCCCGTTTCCTGACTGTGGATGCAGTGTATGTGATCAGAGGGCCTCCTGCTCTTACTGCCATGCTATCAATGCTTTGATGGACTCTAGTTCTGGATCTGTAAGCAAAAGTAATTCCTCCTTTATGATACTTTCTGTCATGTATTTGGACACAGCAATGAGTACAGTAACACTGAGATTAAACATATCAAAATATATTACATATGCCTATAAAAATGTCATGATGAAACCTTTTGTTCTGTACAAGTGTTATATCCTATCAAATATTTGAATGCATGATCCTTAATCATATCAGAGATGATCTGTTTAGCATGCAAAATAGCATTCATGGGTTATGAACAAGTGGTTATGCCATGGACATCTTAAGGGGTCATTATTCTTTTCATCATAAAACTGTACTTGATAGCTTTGCACAAAGCTGCTTGCTGTAATGGAAGAAAGGCATTTGGTATGCTACAGTGCTCCACAGTTTAGTAATGAATCCCCAATTCTGCAGAACATGAACAAAGAGTATCTCACTTGATGTTTTACATGACCCTATCCTTGGATAGGTCATGTGTGTTAGGTCAGGCAGGCAGATTATATGACATGGAAGTTTTAAAGATAAGGATATAAAATTCTTATAGGATAACTTGTCTCAGGGAACTAGTCAACTTATGCATATGTAATTGATGTGGGCATAGAGAAGTAGACGTCACTTGATTCAGCAGCATAGAAAACAAAAATAAAACAAAGTGATAGTAAGAATGCAAATATAATGTCTGAGGCATATGCCACCAATTTGCTAATAATATACACAAGGCCAGACAAGGTAAACCATGCACTATTGTTTAAATTCATTGCTGCCTCCTCAAAAATACAGTATTTTAATATCCAAAGACATTGGTTAGTGATGGTAAAAGGATGGAAACTTATCCAACCATTGTGTTTTTAGGTGGGGTCTTTAGAAAGTGATTAGGTTTAAAGAAGGTGAAAAAAGTAGAGTCATGGATTAGAGCTGTAAGGGGGACAAAGATCAGACATAGGCATATGAGATATGTATATCATGCATCTCCAAAAGTATGGGTTAAAATAACCCTCATTTATTTATAAAGTAGCCTGCCTAAGTTATTTCATTAAAATAAAGAACAACTTACTAATACACAGTACATTCAGGTATATCTGATTCTTAGCTGACCTGTGCTATGGTATAAATTATTCTGTGCACCTACTGAATTCTTAAACCACAAGGAAATGCTATTTGCAGTTGCATGTTTAGGGAGGTGGCCAGATCATGAAGGTGAAGCCTTTGTGACTATGACTAGTGACCTTATAAAAGTAACCTCAGAGAGTCTCTGATAATTTTTATTATGTAGGCAAAGACCAAAAGACTCAATCTACGAAACATAAAGCTAGCTCCTCCTAAACAGGAAATATGCAGGCACCTTAGTCATGGATGCCCCAACCTGTAGAACCCAAAGAAATTAAGTTCTGTTATTTAGAAACCACTCTACTTTATAGAAATTGGTTATAGTGGTCCAAACTAAGCCACCTTGGGCAACACAGGTATCCGTTTTCCTTCAATTATATATGAAAGTTGTTTTCCCCAAGGAATCACTAGATAAGGATTTTAAAAGTTGAAGGGATTTTTTTTTTTTTTTTTTTGGTCATTTGGGGATCTAGAAGGAAAGGCTGTTCACTTCTAATGATACATGCCTGCCTGACTGAAAAAGGAAACAGAACAGAAGCCTAATGGCTACTGTATCAAGGATAAGGGTCCCTGTGTGTTTTGGCACAACTTTCCCAGTGCCATCGTATCTGGAATCACCCAGCTGCAGAGACGCTCACCAATCAGCTGTTTCTTTAAATGCTAAATTCTATCAGCATCCCCTTAGAATGCCACTGACCACCTGCCTATGGTTCCTTAATTGTGTTTAACTTTCAGGGCAGCTGGAGGGATTTCATAGTTTCAATCTTCCATTGCGCTACATTTCTTAAGATCATATCATGTCTTAGCAAAGCTGAGTTCATACCCACTGCTGTGATAAAATATGCAGCATACAAATCAGTATGGTCAGGGACTAGAATGGCAATGTCCCATCCAATTACAGTGCTTGAGAAGTTATTCAGACCCCAGGAGATGGATATATAACATTAGTAAGTAACTATGGGTACTTCAACTGAATAAGTTTCTCTTTAACTTTGTATATATCTTGAAAAAGTATATGCAAGCATTTCCAATTGTGTTAAAACATAAACACCTGTTTTCACCTCACTATTCACCGAATGAAACATGCATTTCTTTTGGCCTAGGGCTCTGTGGATGTGTCACAGAGATCGTAAGGGCAACCAGTCACTAAGAAAGCTTGGGAACCTTGGACCTATGAGTTGACAGTTTGGGGAATATTTACAAAACTTGAATATCCAGTTTGTTAACTAAACCTATTCTCAGAAGGCCTCTTGTCCATTAGAAAAGAAGACTTGTACTCTCCAAGAAACCTACGTAAGTCTCCTCCTCCCGCTTGACAGAAGCTTCATCTCTTTCCCTTCAAAATAGGCCTTACAACCTAATTATCTTGGTTTTGTTAATATATTAATGAAAGTTAAAAACACAAACGATATGGGTATATAATTTTCATAAATGTCTGCTATATAAGTTTGTATAAATATTCAGCAGATAGATAATAGGCAGTGTATAGGTAGGTAGGTAGATAAATGCATGGATACATTATAGGGAATTGGCTGACATGATTATGGAATCCAAGTTCCATGATTTTCCATGTACAAGTTATAAGCTATAGATCCCAGATGGAACCAGTGGAGTGATTCTAAGTTGAATCCCCAGCAACACAGGAGCTGATGGTATAAATTATTGCTAGAAGAACAGCCATGTCCTAGTTCAAACAGATAGGCAGTTTAAAAAAAAGTAAATTTTTCCTTCTTCCTTTTTTTGTTCTATTTAGGCCTTTAGCAGATTGTACAGTGCCCACCCACATTGGTTAGGGCAATCTAATTTACTGACTCAAATGTTAATCTCAGCTAGAGACACCCTCACAGTCTCAACCAGAAATAGCATTTAATCTAGGCACCCTATGGTACAGACAAGTTGACATAAAATTAAACATCACAGCTGCCAACCCTTCGAAGCTTCTTCCCCTTTAGGAATTCCCTATCATGGGGAGAGACACTGCCAGCACTCAGATTCCTGTTATGGAAACTAGCCTATTGGACTACTTACTTTCCTGGCCTATTTGCAGCAATATGTGAGAGATGTTCAGGCAAGGAGATGCACCATGACCATGATTCTGATGGGGAATCCAGACTGAGCTTACATGATAGCCCCGGAGGCATAGGCAGATGCATTCAGACTTAGGTCCAGTAAGGGGAATGGGACCGTCAAGGCTTTCTGCCTCTGCCTCAGAATGCTGCTGATAGACAATGCCATTCCTATTCCTCTGACCTTTCCATTCTCTAATACTGACTTCCTTGTGGACTTACAGTCTTATTTTTAATCTGTGCTCTTATAATCAAATCATCTGTAGTATGCTCCCACTATCTGTAAGTAAGCCACGATGGGCATGGTTCCCCAAGTGCAATATTATTTATAGGCAAGATTCCTGTGCCCCAAAGTGCTAAAGGCACATGACATAACTCACAAACAGAACATTTTGAATAAGGCATCTTTCCAAAACCCTGTCCTTAAACATTCATGGAATGCAAACAGAAAAAGTAGACAACATTCAAAGTTAGAATACCTCCCATTTCCCAGCTGAAAACATTATAGAAAGAGATTCTGGTACTATTTGCTCCATCCAAAGTGGCCAGGCAATGCCCACCCCTGCTATGTCTGCTCACTTCATTTAGAATAAGACCTAAATCACTTGATTTTTATGGGTAAAGCTGACATAACCTTCGGTACAGCAATATGAAATGTGCTACTATAACATATGAAATTGACATTTCATGTCCATTTTAGATACAGCTAGACGACCTCAGTCTAAAAGAGCCATTTAAAGTGAGGGTCAGAGTTTTCCTGTTTGACAGATGCCACAGCTACAGAATTTATCTAGGCCATATCTGAACTCAAGGATGATCTACACAATTATTTTGATTCAGTGACATTACATGGTGAAAATATTTTTCTTTCCCCAGATCCTAATTTGTCATGTCACAAATACCCTATTTAAGAACTTATTTTTGCATTTCCACATCATTAAAACATTGGTTGGACAACACTAGTCCTTCAAACTAGGAACCCATGTTCTTTTTTTAATTTTACTTTTATTCATGTCATGTTTCAGATCAGAACATCAGACAATTAACTTATTGCTACAGTGCCCTAATTTAAAAAAAAAAAAAATTATTTTGTACTATGTCTGTTGTGTTTACCTTCATGTGACTGGGCCAAAACACTCAAACAAAAGTAGCTGATGGGAAGAAAGTTTATTTTGACTTACAGTCTTAAGGATAAACTTCATGACGACCACGAAAACATGGTAGATCACAGGCTGGACATCACTACTAGCCATAATAAGTAGATTAAAAAAGCTAGAAAGAATGAGCTGACAATAACATCCTAAAGACCACCCCTAGACAAACATCTCCTCTAGCAAGGATCCACCAACCAAATTGCCACCATCTTGGGACCAAACATTCAAAACACATCTGATTCATCCTACCAATTTCTTTAGCTAAAGATTCTATAAACTATATTAGCTTTGTTAAAATGCATGAAATAGCCCGTTGGATATTCTCCTTCTCTTTTTTAAACTAATAAAATAATAGTCATTAAATATTCTAAGTATCATACTATCAACTTTTGTAGAACCATTTATCAAACATAAAATCTCATGGAAATATGAAAAAAGGCTTCTATCAAAAAAAAATTAACAGACAAAGCCTGGGCAATTTTATTAAGTCTCCTAAGCATAAGCATGCAAGAATGAAAGACTGCCAGCAATGTTTTAAACTGATTATAAAAAAAAAAAAAAAAAAAAAAGACTAAATGGAAGTGGGGAAACCATTAGTTATTGGGTGACTATAGAACTCTCATATTTTAGCAATTTTTTTAGTTGTTAGTAAAATAAAATGCAAAACAAAGTAGCATGGTCAAAATACAAATTCATGGGCTGGGGAAATGGCTTGCAGTTAAGGTGCTTTCTTGCAAGGCTTAATGGCGAGGGGTTCAATTCCTCAGTAACCATGTAAAACCAGATGCACAGAGTGGCACATGTATCTGGAGTTTGGTTACAGTGGCAGGAAATCCTGGTGGTTGTACCTAGTCTCTCTCTCTTTGCTTGCAAACAAATATTTTTTTAAAGAAACCCATGACTTACATAACAATTCTGGGACTGAACTGGATTCAGGTACCTTCATCCATAAACACTTTATTTTTGCTCTCCTCTTATAGTATATTTAGTCAATGCCACCCATGACAAAATTATGCCCCTGTACTTGGAAACACATACCCATACATCAGTAATTGAAGAAAGAGTCTCAGACTTAGCTCTGCCCACACAACATCACCATTTTCAGGAAAGCAACAAAGATGTGTGTACTCCCACTCTTTTTCTGACACTTCTTCCTAATAGAAACAGGTCCAGGGTACTACTAATTTACTATCAAATTCACTCAGCCTCACTTATGCACACACCTCTAGACACTACCTAGTTATATGCCCTTTACTGTGAGCTGCACACTGCCCAACTGCAAAGTACAGAATAACAGAGCAACTGCATTAAATAATTCATGACCTCAGACACAGAGTAATTTCCTATAATTCCCAACAATAATTCAAACTGTAAGAAATGTATTCACTTTGCTACATTGGAATATAAATTTCTTATCCTCAAAGGGTTTCATTTGTCCAGTTTAAAACTTTATAGCAAGTCCACATATATTAAGGATAACTACCTAAAATTTTTCTCAAAATAAAATTTACATACAGCAAGAAAAAAAAAAAAAAACTCAGACATTTCAAAGTGCTATGGAGAAAGGGAGCTATTCTTTTCTCAGAACACATTGACACTGGAATATGCAATGTGTTCCTCATCACTATTTGCCAAATATCATTCATTACCTTATTCTAGGTCCTCCTGCTAGTAACAGTCATAAAATGTATGTAAATTTGATGAGATAATGACATTTTTGGAATCTGAAGAGTTATATTGGAAAACAGACTTTGTAGAAATTGTTCTATGACTTCAAATAAATCACATAAAGAAGACAGTTCAGGTCACCTTGGTCACCTTTTTTATTTATTTATTTATTTATTTATTTATTTATTTATTTATTTATTTATTTTTAGCTTCCAGAGAAAAACTAACCAAGCTAGGCTCAGTTACAGATACGAAAGAGTGAAACCATCATGTGCTGAAATGCCAGCCAACACTTAAGTAGTTCTTTCTTCTACCACCTCTTCCTCTTTCTCCTTCTTCTATTCTCCCTATGGTCATCATCCTTTACTCTCCTCCTCCCCTCCCCTCCCATTCAGCTTACTGCCTTAATACCAGTGTGGTAGTTTGAATATATGTCCCCCAATATATTCAGTGTTTTATTAGTTATAATTTGCATCTGCAATCACCTTGCTAGAGGCAATGTCACTGGAGGCTGGTCTTAAGGTGTTAATGGTGGGTTTGAGATTCCATTGTAAAGATATGCAAAGTGTGCCTAGCAGGAGTTCCTGTAAGTGTGCTGTGTGACCTTTTGGCAGTAGTTTTTTGCTCTGTGTGTTGTGGTGGCTGGTTGGGTTTCTCTCTCTCTGCTTGGCCCTGTGAAAGCAAACTGTTTCTCCTGCCTTTATGGAACTTCCCCTGGATCTGTAAGCTTCAATAAATAATATCCCTTCCTCCATAACTGTGCCTGGTCTGGAAGTTCATCTCAGCGAACCTGAAGCTGTCTGCTACAACCAGACTGCTCACTTCTTCCCCACTGTAGCTCTATTTCTTTCTCATTTCTTTGTTTCATTATTTCTTTGCTTTGTAGCATCTTCAAAGAACCAATTTCTTTTTGTCATTTATTCTGGCAGTCTGTTCCAATGGTTGAGAAGTCACTCATCCAATTATCCTTAGACTCTTGCTGTCACATTACTTATTTCTCCAAGAGCATCTCATAGGTAGTGTATACAAACAGTGGAGCATGTCTTAACACCCAAAGTAAAAACTGACCAGAGTTCATCCCACAGTGAATATCAAGGACCGTACTAAGGAGGGTTCTCAGTGAAATGGAGACCAGGGATAAAGGGATACAAGACTATAACCGATGTAAAATATACACATTTATATAAACTGAAGAAAAAATATAATGAATAAAAAAGAATGACAACAAAGGTGTACAATGGTACAAAATAACAATCCATGTGAAAAAATAAGCATGAGTGAAGAAAAATAGAATATTTTAAACATCTATTCTCAGGAAAAAGTAGATGCACCTTATATAGCAGCCAATCACAAGAAGCCACATTGTATGCTTATCCAGGGAATAAGAAGTTATTGCTATCCTCATAACACTGACAAATTATAATGAAACCTCTGAGGATATTAAAGAAAAAGGCTTTGGATTCTGGATTGTCAAAACAATTATCATAAAACAGATGCTCACCTTCATTTGAGGAATATAACACATTATCCCCCTTCATAATAAATCTGCTTTTTGGATATCTGCTGCTGCAGAGAAAACCACAAGGAATCTAAGTGACTTGTCACCATGGATTGTTATTCTTTTTCCATGAGTAGTCTGCACTTGGCTGAGGTGTCTCATGTCATCTGTCTCTACTGAAGTGAGACTCAGAGGATACCTCTGATTAAAATGCTCCAGTAGTTTGGTTGGACTGAGATGTCTAAGCCACAGCTGGTGACTTGAAATAGCAGTTGGCTGGCCAGGAATTGGTCTTTCTCCACAGGGCAAGAGTGGGATTTCTTATAGCATAGAAGTCACACTGCTTATATAGCCATGGCTTATTAAAGAGTGAAAAGAGAAGAAAACTGTGAATACTGCAAGGCTTGTGAGAACCCCTAAAGTCACACAGTACCTCTTCAGTATGGCCATCATTGCTGCAAAGCCTGCACAGGATCAGTGTGGATGACTACCATGAACTTCCACAGAGTCTTTGGGTCAAATTGAGTGAAGTATTATTTTCATATTATAGTATAGAGCGATGCTTGATGATGATAAGCCTTCTAAAATCTATAAATGATCTGAACTGTGATGGGAACCCTAGCATTCAGATTCTCATTTTAATATCCAGACAGTACCTGACAAGGATTGGAAAATTTACAACAGAGCCACTTAAATAGATAAGTTTTAATCCAATTGTTAATTTCATCTCCAATTAATCATAAGGGGAAGACATTTCAGGGGAATATACGCTTTTCCACATTAATCATACCTTCATGTGCTAATAGCAATCAATTTTCCCTTAGGCACACTGGGCCATCCACACAGTAGTCATTAAACCCTGCTCAGCATTAGCAAAGACAACAAATGCCCTAGTATTTTTCTCTTTCTTTCACCACTGAATTGTATAAGGAGTACCAAAAAAGTCTGCAATGTCTAAAGCCTATGCTAGAGTCCCTTTCAAGGGATGGATGATATTGTGACCCATTCCCCTCCTTCATTCCAGAGCCTAGGATACTGGATAGTCTTCTCATGAATTCCCTTTGTGCTGATATAAGATAATCTGTAGCCTGCAGGCCAGAAACATATATAAGAAGGATAATGTCATGATTTTACATGAAAGCTTTGAGTTTCACCTCAAGTTAGTTTAAATCTGATTTGGCCCCTTGTTAGGAACATATGTTCTTCATCAAATGGCTTAACTTCTCAAAAAATGTTCCTCATCTGTAAAATAAAGTTTGTAATATATTCTTCAAAGACTTGCCAAGATTAAATGAGATAATACAAATATAGTACCCTCTCTGATTTGGAAAATTTCAATTATACTTTCATTTTTCATTATACTTCAATTATACTTAGGTATTATATTTAACATAGGTCTATAATTTCCTTCTCTGCAGTATTTATGATGACCTGTAACAAAGCAAATTAACTGAGGGAAAAATCATACATTAGATGCAAAGAAGCTCCATATGTCAGTTATCCCATTGAAACATCAAGAAATGTCCACTTAGCTGAGGAGATGGCTTAGCAGTTAAGATGCTTGCCTGAAAAGCCAGAGGACCCAGGTTTGAATCCCCAGGACACATGTAAAAGAGATACACAGGTGGCACAAGACTCTGGGGTTCATTTGCAATAGCTGGAGGCCCTTGCACACCCATTCTTATCGGCCTCTCTCTCTCTCTCTCTCTCTCTAATAAATAAAAATTTTAAATATTTAAAAAAGAAATGTTCACTTGCTTGGGTGCTCACAGTGACCCTTGTTGGACCATCATACCAACACACAACACAGTTAGCATACTGCCCTTATCAAATCCAAAATTCTGAAACACATCTCATAGCAAATGTTTCAGTAAGAAGCTATAGACCTGTAAGTTGTTATTATTCAAAGAATCTATTAAGAAAGCTATATAAACTAAAAGTACTCTCTATGGAGAACAGTGGGGAATCCTACAAAAATTAAACTACTTATTGAAACCCAGAAATTACATTATAACCAATTTTAATAAAACATTTTATAGTAAACTGATACTTCTTATCTAGACAACTTGTGCCAAATGAACAAATTTACATATAACTTCATATGTTACTTTATAAATACCCTCTCCTAGTTAGAACATGTAATTAGAACTGCATTGTCTGGTTTTTTTTAATTTAACAAGTGATTAAGAACTATATTTTATTACCTGAATTAAAGACTACTGTTTTTACACTTGTAGGTTTTCACAGGCTGGCTATTCACTGCGGGTTTGTCATTCATATTGAATTTGTAAATAAGAGCATTAAGTGACAACCTGACCTGGGTCTGTTGTAAATGTGCATATTGTTACACCTGGCTCTCTCCAAGCATCAGAACTACAGAAAACCAAAATAAACTGCCAACACAAGCATGCCCTTTCTCTTGTGTCAAACTTACCTTTAGAAGAAAGTTTCCAAGGTTCTATTTTTAACATAAAAATGTAAGGTGGAAGACAAATTTGAAAACTCACATGATAAAAATGAAAACTACACCTCAAATCACAATGCCGTATTATTTATTATGTGATGTGATTATGATGTGATCACTTGACCACTGTAGAACTGTATATTTTGAAAAGAAACAACTTTCTTTTAAATGTATTCTAACTTACCCTGTAAGTAGTTTTAGGGGCTAGTAAGCAGTAATACACAAAACTTACATAAAATTCTAGTTTTCATTTCATTAAATACAAAATTTGTTCCTGAAAGCACTAAAATAAATGTATGTGAGAAAATCTTATCTATTCTTATAAACCCTGATATTATAGCATGTGATAGTAGGTAAATCTGACTAAGGAGAGAAGTACATGTTGACACAGAATTGTATAAAAGCTAAAACAGGTATTCAAGGTCATGACATTCAGTACCAATCAGGTAATAGTAAAGACCATTCATTAAGGACAATCTAGTTTCAACAACAGATTGAATAGCTTGGCTGTAAAGTCTCCAGCAGGCTGAAGAGATGGTTTAGCAGCTAAGGTGCTTGCCTGTAAAGCCAAGGGACCTAAATTCAATTCCCCAGTAACCAAGTAAGCCAGATTCAAAAGATGGCACATGCATCTGGAGTTTGTAGTAGCTAGAGGCATTGGTACACCATTCTCTCCCTCCCTCTCTCTCTCTTTTTCTCTCTCTCTCTCTCCCTCCATCCCTCCCTCTTTCTCTTTCAAATAAACAAATATATATATCAAAGTTTAAGTCCCTAGCATATTTTTTTTCAATTTTCTGTTTTTAAGTAGAAATATAGTAAAGGAAAATAAAGCCTGCTACAAAAAAAAAAAAATAAATTCCAAATTCAGAAATATGCCCTCTTTATATGTGGGCTGAAGAAAAGTTAATGTCATTAAGACTTGATTATTTCCCCAAATATATATATATTCAGCATATAGAAAACAACTTGCCTTATCCCATCACTAGCCAAATTTTCTGCTTCCTCACAAGTTTCCACTGAGAACCCCAACAACAGGTCTTTTGTTTCTCATTACAGATAGTGCATGCAACAATCTAACTCCCAGGGAACCTATTCAATGTTCAGTGGTTTAATTGTATAACAACAAAAAAAAATTTGTGGTATTAAAGGGTAGTAACACTAATGATGTCAACACTTAGTAAATTCTAAGTCAAACATGGTGGCACATACCTTTAATTCCAGCAATCAGGAGGCTGAGGTAGGAGGGTCATCAATAATTCAGGTCACTCTGGGGCACACAGAGTGAGTTCCAGGTCAACCTAGGCTAGACTAAGACTCTACTTCAAAAAAGCCAATGAGGGGACTTCTGGGGTAAGATGGCGGCATAGGAGCCACGCCAAACCGGATCAGGCAGAGAATCAAGAAAAACTACACTCATCTGAGGAAGAGAGCAGAATATTTTCTCCGGGAAATAGTGGAAAAGCAAAAGACAGCCAGAAACCCACTGTGGAGAGTGCGGCCCCCGGCAGCTCGCTCCCCAACGCCGCCGCGGGCTCCCCAGCCGCGGGCTCCCATCCGCGGGCTCCCAGCGGCTTCGCTCCACCCCAAGAGCACCCCAGCAACTTCACTCAGCCGGCTCCCCAACGGATCGGATCGGCACCAAGACTCCAACCCTCGATCCAAAGCTGCCAGCCAGGTCAGCTAAGCCCCGCTGAGCTTCCGCTGCAAACGCCGCCAACAAACAAACAAAAAAAAAAGGGACTTTTCAACCTCATCAGTCTCCTCACAGAGCCCAGAAATCAAAGAAAAATCTGCGGAGCTACTGAAAGAGACACACACCGTGAGTTGCTGCAGGCTTCCTGAATTCGCCCATCCCCAATCATCAGCTCCCCAGGGAATTGGTAGAATCGAACAACAACCAGTGGCAAATTTGAACCACATTGTCAACACCGGCCCCAGCTGACCTGACCCAAGCTCCACAGCCCAGGTAACGAGGTGGGCACCCAGCATTGGTGAGTTTAAAAGCCACACCAAAAGATAACAAAGGCCTGCATTGGAAGTGCTAACCACTCTTTCCAGGTCAAGGCAGGGTATGTATTACATATTTGTGGGTGGCTTTACCACATTTTCAAATAAGCTGAATGTGAGGGGTTGAATATTGCTATCTGTACTACTTATAGATTTAAAGGGCCTTTATCTTTTGCTTCAGTTATTATTGAGGACAGGGTCTGATTCCCAAGCTGACAGGACTAAGGGAGTGGACCATCACATGCCCTTAGGGATTTTAACCCTATAGGACTGGTTGTCTCAATTCTCACACTTGTATACTCTGTGTTCATGTCAATTGAATGTGTATTTTGCTCTGTTGAAGTTTAGAACTTGCCTCGAAATTGTTCCACCAGTCCACTACAATAATTGCTTAACAAGCAAACTCAACAGCTAGGAGTACTTCTACTTAAGTACAAGTGCTACACTTGACACCTTAAACTCATATCCTAAAATAATATAAAGGTGGATTAAAACACCTAAGAACACTGAAGATAAATAGGAAACCTAAGCATCAAAGCAATCCAGGATGCAAAAGTCACTATATTATAATACAAGAAACACAAAGAATCAAGACAATGCAATCCCACCAAAAATTGCAAATCCATCAAATAGGTCCAACAATGAGACTGTTTTAGATGAAATTCATGACAAAGATTTCAAGGGAATGATGATATCTATGCTCAAAGAAATGAAAGAAGAAATGAAAGCAATCCGAGAAGAAAACAAAGGAATTAGAGAAGAAAACAAACTGTTGAAGGAGATTACAGAGAAACAGTTGAATGAAATAAAAAGGTCATTAGAGGACATGAACAAGGAAATAGAACTACTGAAGAAAAACCAGGCTGAAATCTTAACATTGAAGACCACAGTCAGTGAAATAAAAAACTCAGTGGAAAGTCTCACTAGTAGAATGGATGAAGGAGAGGACAGAATATCCAAGCTAGAAGACGAGGTGGCAGATCTATCACAGTCCAACAAAGAGAAAGACAAGCTAATAGAAAGGTATGAATGGGAACTCCAAGACATGAGGGACACTATGAAAAGATCAAACATAAGAATTCAAGGTATAGCAGAAGGGGAAGAATTTCAATCCAGAGGCTTAGTAGGTGTTTTCCATAAAATCATAGAAGAAAATTTTCCCCAAATTGGGAAAGAAATGCCAATGCAGATACAAGAAGCATTTAGAACACCAAACAGACAAAACCTAGAAAGAACCTCTTCTCGCCATGTTATAATTAAACTACTAAATACACAAACCAAAGAAAGTATACTGAAAGCAGTTAGAGAGAAAAAGCAAATGACATTTAAGGGGAAACCCATCAGGGTCACAGCAGATTACTCAACACAAACCCTAAAAGCCAGGAGGGCCTGGAGTGATGTATTACAAGTTCTGAAAGATAAAAACTGTCAACCAAGATTACTTTATCCTGCAAAGCTTTCTATCCAAATTGATGGAGAAATAAGGACATTCCACAACAAAGACAGGCTAAAGGAATTTATGACAACTAAGACAGCTCTACAGAAAATACTTGCAGGAATCATTCATGCTGAAGAAAAAGCAAAACACACACAGCAGGAAATAGGAAAAAAGAAATCATATTCAACAGTTAGAACAAGTGAGTAAAAAGAAAACCAGGAAGAACTACAAAACAAGAAAAATGGACAGATCAAATACATATCTTTCAATAATAACTCTTAATATCAATGGCCTCAATGCCCCAATCAAAAGACATAGACTTGCAGACTGGATTAAAAAGCAGGATCCTACCATCTGTTGCCTTCAGGAAACTCACATCCGATTAAAAGATAGAAACATTCTTAGGGTGAAAGGCTGGAAAAAGATATATCAAGCAAATGGACCTAGAAAACAAGCAGGGGTTGCCATTCTAATTTCTGACAGGATAGACTTCAAACCAACATTAGTGAGGAGAGATAAAGCAGGTCACTTTATACTGATTAAAGGAACACTCCAACAGGAGGATATCACAATCCTAAACATTTATGCTCCCAACACGGGGCCCCAATTACATCAAACAAACACTATCGGACTTAAGGTCAGAGATAACACCTAACACAATAGTAGTGGGTGACTTCAATACCCCGCTCTCATCACTTGACAGGTCTACCCAACAAAAAAAAAAAAAAGAGAAACAACTGCATTAAATGATATCATGGAACAAATGGACCTAACAGATATATACAGAATATTCCATCCAAATACTGCAGAATATACATTCTTCTCAGCGGCACATGGGTCATTCTCTAAAATAGACCATATGATAGGACACAAATCAAATCTCAACAAATACAGGAAAATTGAAATAATCCCTTGTATGCTATCTGACCACAATGGGATTAAACTGCAAATCAACAACAAGAAAAACCACAGAGCATACAGAAATTCATGGAGACTAAACAGTACATTATTGAATGACGCATGGGTCATTGAAGAAATTAAGAAGGAAATCAAGAAATTCATAGAATCAAATGATGATGAGAATACAACATACCAAAACCTGTGGGACACAATGAAGGCAGTCCTACGAGGGAAATTTATAGCTCTAAGTGCCTATATTAAGAAACTAGAGAGTTCACAACTAAACAATTTAATGCTTCACCTTAAGGCCTTGGAAAGAGAAGAACAAGGCAAACCAAAAATCAGTAGACGGGAAGAAATAATAAAGGTTAGGGCAGAAATTAATGAAATGGAAACCAAAAAAACAATCAAAAAATCAATGAAACAAAGAGTTGGTTCTTTGAAAGGATTAACAAGATTGACAAACCCTTAGCAAATCTGACCAAAAGAAAGAGAGAAGAGACAAAAATTGATAAAATTAGAGATGAAAAAGGCAACATCACAACAGATACCAAAGAAATTCAGAAAATCATACGGACATACTTTAAGAATATATATGCCTCTAAGTTTGAAAACCTGAAAGAAATGGATGATTTCCTTGATTTATATGACCTACCAAAATTAAATCAAGATGAGATAAACCATTTAAATAGACCTATAACAACCACAGAGATCCAAGCAGTCATAAAAAGTCTCCCAATTAAAAAAGCCCAGGCCCAGATGGATTCACTACTGAATTTTACCAGACATTCCTGGAAGATCTAACACCAATGCTTCTCAAACTTTTCCATAAAATAGAAGAGGAAGGAATTCTACCAAAATCCTTCTATGAAGCCAGCATCACCCTGATACCCAAACCGACAAAGACAGATCAAAAAAGAAAACTATAGACCAATCTCCCTCATGAACATAGATGCAAAAATTCTCAACAAAATACTGGCAAACAGAATACAAGAATATATCAGAAAGATTATTCACCCTGACCAAGTAGGCTTTATCCCAGAGATGCAGGGATGGTTCAACATACGCAAATCCATAAATGTAATACACCATATAAATGGTCTGAAGGACAAAAATCACATGGTCATCTCAATAGATGCAGAAAAGGCATTTGACAAAATCCAACACCCCTTCATGGTGAAAGTAATACAGAAATTTGGAATAGAAGGTATATATCTCAACATAATAAAAGCTATTTATGACAAACCTACAGCCAACATAATACTTAATGGGGAAAAACTTGAAGCTTTTCCTCTAAATTCAGGAAAAAGACAAGGGTGTCCACTTTCTCCACTATTATTTAATATAGTATTGGAAGTCTTAGCCATAGCAATAAGGCAAGAGGCACTCATAAAGGGGATACAAATCGGAAAGGAAGAGGTCAAATTATCATTATTTGCAGATGATATGATTCTATATATAACAGATCCTAAGGACTCTACCAGCAAATTATTAGAGCTGATAAACACTTTTAGCAATGTAGCAGGATACAAAATAAACACACAGAAATCAGTAGCTTTTCTATACACTAACAACAAACATGCAGAGGATGAAATCAGGGATCTCTCCCATTCACAATTGCCTCAAAAAAATAAAATACCTTGGAATAAACTTAACCAAGGAAGTGAAGGATCTCTACAATGAGAACTATAAAAACTGGAGCGACAAATTGCAGAAGACACAAGGAAATGGAAAGACATTCCATGCTCCTGGATTGGAAGAATCAATATAGTGAAAATGTCAATCTTACCAAAAGCAATCTACACATTTAATGCGATCCCCATTAAAATCCCAATAGCATTCTTCACAGAAATAGAAAAAACAATACTAAAATTCATCTGGAAACACAAAAATCCTTGAATAGCCAAAACAATTTTGCATAACAAAAATCAGGCAGGTGGTATAACCATACCTGATTTTAAGTTATACTACAAAGCCATAGTAACAAAAACAGCATGGTACTGGCACAAGGACAGACGGGTAGATCAATGGAACAGAATAGAAGACCCAAATATTAATCCAGACAGCTACAGCTACCTGATTTTTGACAAAAACGCCAAAAATACTCATTGGAGAAAAGATAGCCTCTTTAACAAGTGGTGCTGGGAAAATTGGACATCTGTTTGTAAAAGGATAAACATAGATCCTTGTCTCTCTCCTTGCACAAGAATCAAGTCCAAATGGATCAGGGACCTTAATATCAGACCTGAAACTCTGAAAATGCTAGAGGAAAAAGTAGGGGAAACTCTTCAACATATTGGAATAGGCAAGGACTTTCTGAATATAACTCCAATTGCTCAGAGAATAAAAGCACTAATCAACCACTGGGACCTTATAAAATTACAAAGCTTTTGTACAGCAAAGGACACTGTGAATAGAGCAAAAAGACAACCTACAGAATGGGAGAAAATCTTTGCCAGTTATTCATCTGACAGAGGATTAATATCCAGAATATACAAAGAACTCAAAAACAGAATAACAAGAATTCAAACAACCCAGTTAAAAAAATGGGCTATGGAACTAAATAGAGAATTCATGGAAGATGAAATACAGATGGCATATAAACATCTAAAAATGTTCTACATCCTTAGCCATCAGGGAAATGCAAATTAAAACCACTTTGAGATTCCATATCACTCCTGTCAGAATGGCTGCCATCAAGAAAACAAATGACAATAAGTGTTGGCGTGGATGCGGAAAAACAGGAACACTTCTACACTGTTGGTGGGAATGTAAACTGGTCCAGCCACTGTGGAAATCAGTGTGGAGGTTCTTGAGACAGCTAGAAATAGATTTACCATATGATCCAGCTATAGCACTCCTAGGCATATATCCAGAGGACTCTTCTCACTTCCTTAGAGATACTTGCAAAACCATGTTTATTGCTGCTCTATTCACAATAGCTAGGAAATGGAAGCAGCCTAGATGTCCGTCCACAGATGAGTGGATAATAAAGTTGTGGTACATTTACACAATGGAGTTCTATTCAGCAGTAAAGAAAAATGAAATTATGAAATTTGCAGGAAATGGATGGATCTGGAAAGGATTATACTTAGTGAGGTAACCCAGGCTCAGAAAGCCAATCGTCACATATTCTCTCTCATATGTGGATCCTAGCTACCAATGTATAGACTTGTGTATGAACTGGAACCAAAAAATAGGTACCAGAAACCAGTAAGCGGGTAAAAGGCTATAAGGGAGGGGAAGAAAGGGAAGGACTTAAGTGTATGGTAATACACATATATAAGTAGAAGAACTGAGTACAGGGAGGGGAATGGCCTAAGCGAGGCCATGGGAAGAGAATGCATACAAAAAGGGCAGGGGGAGGGACAATCTAAACTCAAGATAATATCAATAAGACATATGTAAAACTACTTTTTTGAATAAGGTCACGTCTAGAAGATGTAGACTGTTACTAGAAAATTTTCAGTACCGGGGATGGAACTCCTTCCAGTGAGATGTTGGCCAAGGAGGTCCCGGCAGCCTCCAAAACATTAAGGCTTTTGCCAAAGCCCTTGGTTTCCCTAGAGAAATAGATAGTAAGACCCTATTGCTGAAGACATCTCATGCCTGAGAGGCAAGGACACTGAGAAAGCAAGCTGGTGCTGAGCAGAAAACCTTCTCCCTGTAGACCAGCCAACTGAAAGCTGGAAAAAGCTGCACTGCACGCAGCATATGGGAGACAGAAGCCATCAACAGTGAAAATAGTGGATGCTGAATATTCAAGCTTGGCCAGACAGGCCCAATGACTGAACGGGTGCAATAGTGGCATGTCTACTCTTGGGGTAACCAACTGCTCCATAATTGGACTGAAGGCCCTCTCTACGGGAGGGAATACATACCTGGTACTGAAAAACCTAAGTAAAAGTCTATGGTAGGTGAGGTCATGAGCCTTGGGGGTATAAGCCTGCTCATGTCTGACTAAATGTGTATATTATTCCCAACAAGCTGCCCTGGGGACACTACACTAAATGTTCATGTCCACATATTAATGCTATTCTCACTTCTGGCTAGAGAAGCTTCTCTTTTCAGATGGTGATGACCACTGGGATGACACAAAAGGCAACATAGTGCTGAGAAGAAGGGATGGAGGAGTGCCTAGCACTGAAACACCTCTGTCACATCCTCCAGTGGCTCAGGGACCATTGCGGAAGAGGGGGCGGATAGAATGGAAGAGCCAAAGGAAGGATATGACCTCTTACTATGCAGCTGCCCAGACAGAAATTGGCCTCGATATCCATGATCTTGCAGTGCCTAGCAATACCTTTGCAAGACCCTCAAAATAGAAGAGAAAGATGATGTCATCAAATTAGGAGAGAGACTAATGGAGAAAGGGAGGGGATATGATGGAGACCGGAGTTCTAAAGTGGAATGGGGGAGGGGAGGGAAATATCAGGTGGGGTTTTTTTGGTATGTAAGATTAAAAGTCAATAAAAATTAAAAAAAAGCCAATGAGTAAATAAATTAAATTAATAAATGAAAGAAAATAAGCTTTTCAAATTTATTTAATAATGCTTTTGGAATTTTGTGTTCATAATTTTGCTAACTTTTGATTTGTTTTTGCACTTTATGAATCAAAAGACTGATTTTCTAAATGCTTAACCACAAAGTATTGGTCTGTAGTCTTTCCATATTCATGGGAATCTTTTTTGCACAAATATTATCTATAATATATTCAAATCAACCCATAGATCCACGATTCCTATGCTACTGAAATCTAAATTATATTCTTAAGGTTTCCAGTGACAAGAAATATCTTACATGCTATGATATCACATTAATTTTTGAAACATTATAACTCTGTTGCCACTTGATTTTGCTTTGTCATAGATTTTATCTGTGTGACAATGAAAAACAAACTTTAGTTGTACTTCACTTGAAGCCATTCATGTATGTGAAGCAACCTCTCTAACCCCCTGTGCTCAGTTTCCTGGACAACAAACTGAACAACTATCACTCTTCACTTAACATGGCATGGGATGCTAACCACCTCAGAATATAGGCTTCCTTAGTGAAATTCTTAATAAACATACCAGTCTTTGGACTATATCCATATACTTGGGCATTATGGATACTGACTAAAATTTGCAAGGGTGCAAGTCCTGGCTCAGCTATTCACTATCTTCAAGACTTGGACAAGTTACCTGGCTTTCCCAGCATCACTCTGATCTTTAGCAGTAATAGTAAATGTTGTCATCGTGAGGTTTCTGTGAATATTAAATTTAAGATCTTAAATCTGTTGCTTAAGTATTCAATGTTAACTGATATGAATATGCCCATTTTAGAAGGATGTACTTCCTTTTAGCCAATTTTAAAAAGTAGAATTCACCAGGCACAATGATTGATAGGCTCAGGGTTGTAATCAGCAGGGAAATGGAACATCAAAGAACAAAAATACAGAGGGTTAAAAATAAGCCACAAATTATCTGCAAGCAGATAAAGCTCTGGCTGCATCATTGTTATCAAGCAGTCTCTTCCTTTGTGCTCCCATGTAGTAACATGTCACTTTCTTTTAAGGGTTTAGGTGAAACATACTCTGTACAAGTATCCAATATGAAAGAAATGGAGGTGGGGGAATAAACATCATGCCTTCTTTTTCCTTGTTCTGCCTGAAAGAATACATTCAGAAGCAGAATAAAATTCAGTGTTCGATGACCTTTAAGGTCTCACACCACTCTGCTCTGAGCCCTGTTGACTACAACATCGGAGCTCTCAGTCTTTTAATTTAGTGAATGATTTATAGATCCTTGTGGTGTCATTTAAACACGGGCAGATTTCTACAAAAATCCTGAATGTGGTCCCATTTAGCCCAAACTTCTAGCATTGTATAGGTACAACAATTCTTGGCACGGAGCAGCTGGAATGAAGTGGGTATATTTTTCCAATATGCATCCCCCTCCTTCTTTAATTGGTGGGGTTGTGGAAAACTCTTGGCAGGAACATAAGATGTGAAGAGACTGAAATTATCACTCATGCAATTTCTTTGGTATTTTAGGAATGTTCTTGATTTCTAGCAAGCAATTGAAAAAGCAAATGGAGGAAAGAGATTAGCTTTAATCATGGTACTTGTTCTCAAAGGATTACAGAACCCTACATAAGATAAATTAGCTGGATTTTCTACTATATTAGGATCAGGTCACTCCCCTCTATCTCTCCTCATAATTTGATTAAATGTTGAGTTCCTACCTAAATAATCCATCCACTGACCTATGAAAAAAATATTCACAAAGGCACTTCTAATAGTGTGCTCTATGAACCTGGCTGCCCCTCTCATCCAGTGCCTATCAGGGCTCTGCTGTTCCTTAATATGAAGTGGATGCTTTCAAGGTCATTGAAAAATAAACCAGGAAGACGGTAACTTCTGCAATCTTCTTTTTAGAAAACAAGTAATAATTTATTCATATGAATATATAGGTAAATTATATTAAATATGCAATTATAGCACATAAACTCACAAACAACTAGCATTCTAAATCATGTAAAAACCACAGTGGGACCAAGAAGTCATTCTGTCCCTGCATGAGATCCAAGAGTACTATAGGGCCTTCCTACAAATCCTTCTAGAATCTTCTATATGGAAGACATTTCTCTCTTCAGTATTCCTATATTTAATCTGCTTATCCATCCCTAATTCTTCATGGAACCTACTTAATTCCCCATTGTCTACAACTAAAAAGAGCCAAAGCAACATTTAACTTTAAGAAAAAATACTAATTGCTGAATTTTCAACTAAATTTTAGTCACATCCTCTCACCCTTTCAACCTTGCCACACACAGTACTTAAAGTTTTTTTATGTCAAATTACCTTAAGTTATTATTAAAGCTATATGTGGTAAGGGGAAAACACCCTCAGAGATACGGCTTCAGAACTACAAAGTGCTCAATAAATCCACTTAGTTAATGATTAAATAAAATCCACAGGACAGAAATTATTAAATCATTATTTCTTAATTGCAAGGCATAAATCTACTCTAAATCTAGATCTTTATTACTTATTGAAAAGAACGCCCAATAAACATGTTAGGTACCGACCAAAACTAGAATTCACTCCCATATTTCCTGGGGATTTTAATACTAGAATGTCTGTGGCATGTTGACTATGCACTCATAACAGACAAGGTAAACACACTCAACCATCTGGCTGCTCAGTATAATAGGTGGTATGGACAAAAAGATCATAATATGCAGAAAAGATCTAGTTTTCCACTTTCTGTCACATCACCTAAGAGACTGCAAGTTCTAACGAGACAAAGATTCATGAGATAAAGGGAAAATGTTCATCACAGGATATTTTGTAAAGATGTGAATTGTTCAAGACTCCTACATCTGAGTAGACTCCATGTCAAGGCATGCTTCCAATTAAATATGTAGAAAGGGCTTTTGACAGAACACAGAGGCACAGTGTGAACATACCCACCAGGAGGGAATCCTAAATAGCTTTTTTTTTAAATTAAAACTCATGAAAACCAGAGGTAAACACTGGGAAACTTAAAACAACGCCAGAAACATTTGCCCAAAAGGCTGAAAATAAGAATCTCCAAGTAAAAGTTCAGCAAGTGATGTCTATATCTTAATGTCCATTATAGACTATGTGTATTACAAAGAATTACCAAGATAGGGAAACAGCCAACAGTTTAATGAATAAAGAAAAACATATACCATATAATGCAGCAAAATAAATTCAAAATTCAGAATTTATTAAGTAAGTCATTTTTGGTGTTCTTTTCTCCCAGAAGAGACAGGGAAATTTTGGAGACAATGTATTTCTTTATTATGCGGACTGAAATGATAATGTCACAGGCACATGCTATGTTCAAACCATCAAACTGTAGACATTAAATACATGCAGTTTTCATAAAGGTACAAACAACAAACAGAAAATTATGCAGACAAGGTTTTTAGAAACACATGATCTCAAAGAGAATATAAATCCTTTTTGTCAAGAAAGCCCCCAGTGCCTAAAGCTGACTCATTTTAAGAGCATAATGAGTAGCTCTCACAGATATGGTTAGCAGGTCAAAGAAAACACAGAGACATAAAGTCCATGCTATCTTTTCTCCCATTACTACCTTCTTCATACTTTACCAGTGATGTCCTGACTTCCCCTAGCCTCTCCAAAACTGGACCCTTTACTGCCTTGCATGTAGCCTTTGGCAATATGTAAAGCCAATCAATGGTACAGGCTTTTCTAACCTGTACTGCAAGTGCGAACCTAGACACAGAGTATCCTTCTTACTTGTTCTTCAGACGTTAATAATGTAGTGCCAAGTCATGAGGCCATGTGTTTTTGCCTGGTGGGATTCATAGACATTCCATCCACTGCTATTTCTTGCCCTTGACTAGTTTGTTATAAATTCTTCTAATTTGTTGATATATTTAAAAGTTTATCAGGGCATAAGAAAATCTCTTCCATGCAACATCATCAGTACTCTTACTTTGCTACACATTTTCAGTTTCACTTGGATACAGACAGTAGGGCTGACCCTCACTATGAAATCGAGCTGCCTGGTGATCCCAAAGGTAGTTTTGATGTGTTAAGTGGTGCAGGGCAAAAGCTGTAAATCTGAAATTCTAATACTCATCTTTTAGCCCCAAAACACAAAGTAAATTTCTAAAGAATTCTCCAGCAATAAATCACCATATGTCAGCAACTAATTACAGCAGGTATAGCACCTAGAAAACACTAGCATCTCAATAAATCTTGTGAGACATTAGTTCAGAACCTTGAATAGGTCAGTGCTGTTGGATCCAGGGTGGTACACATGCCTGAGCATCTTTTTAACTGGCCGTGGGGCAAAGACTGTATCCACAAAATGTGACCCTGTAGATGAGGCTCTGTCTAAAGCTTCTACAGACTGACCAACAAGGACTTTTGCAATGCACAAAATTTGGCAAAGTAGAGAGACTCCAATAGTCTACTGCAGGGATGCAACTAGAGAGTAAATGTCTCTGGAAGCTGGACAGGCATGCTACAGCTACCATGCGACACAGCCTAGCATAGATACTTTATACCTGAATTTCTCTGAAAAAAATATTTGTTATTTGACACGAAGAAGGGACTGAGTCTCTTTGAATTAAAATTTCCATGACTGCAAGGGGAGGAGGATAATGCCACCTTGGAAGATTATAAAGATTACAAATGATGCATGTAGAGGTGCTGGGCGGCATGCAGTTAATGTTCCAAAAAGGAGAGATACTATTAGTTAATGTTAACTTTATTGTACCAGACTATGGGTTCCTTGAAAGATAATATAGGTTATAATTTTGGTACCAAATGTCAAAGTTTCTACCTGCTGCATGAATTCAAAGATCAGCTTGGTCCAAGCAGTCAGGTCATAGTTGTAGATATAGTACCCAGCATTACATAAGCATATGGTAACCTTGAACTAGAAGACCTTAATTATCTCTTAAAGCTAGACAGAATATAAAGAGCCAACCATAACATCAATAAGATGCTTTTACATAAGTTACAAGCCTTTATAAAAACAGCTCATGTTGGTGGATCATTGAATGAATTTCTCATCACTAGGGGGCTATTTCATAAATTCAAAAGAAATGATACTGGTTCAAAGACATTACTTTGCATGTTGTGAAGATCTGAAAATAGCTAAAGAAGAGAAAATATAAAATATACTACTATTTTATTAAACAGGGCTCACTATGTAGTTCACTATGTAGTTTGACCTCTTTATGCAGCCTAGGCTGACCTCCGTTCTTCTGCCTCAGCATCCCGATTACAGCCATGGTCCATGACTTGACTTAAAGCATTCTAGGTTTTGTTTTGTTTTGTTTTGTTTTAAAAACACTTTAAAACTGTAGTTCCTAATTTAGGAACTTATTCTGTGCAGCTTTAGCATTCCTTGATTATGGCATTCTAAAACAGAAAAGGGATGCCAGGTTACTCTCCACTCTGCATTCTTTCCTTCAGAGTGCCTATATCATTTATAATCATTTTTATTTGAATTTTAATTGTGTGACTGTTGATTAACATCCCAAGCCAGAAACATCTCCAAATTCAATGATCAATAATAGACTCTGTTTGACTTCATCTCCTGTCTGCCCAGCTGGACCTCAGTTGGCCCTATCATTTATTAACCCATGGTTACTGGAGGTTAACTAGAATAATGGAATGATGCTGAGAATATTTACAAATATTTTCTAAATTATCCCACATGATATAAAAATCAGAGCAATGTAAATTTACTCAAATATTATTTTTAGCATCAAAGGCCTATGAAGACCGATAGTCTGCATTGTGGCCATGTCACAGGGAATAAATGCTCTGGAGTTAGCAATGCAATCTAAGGCACTTCTTAAAGGAAGCATGGATGGCATTGCTTATGAATTAGCATTCAGATATTTTTTTTTCTTCTTGCAGACAGGTTCTTAGTATTTACCCACATGGGATTTGACCTTGAGATCCTCCCAAGTTTATGGTTTATAGGTGCTTAACACTACACCCAGCCCATGTATATTTTTACAACTAAAGTACCCAAATCACAATAAATATCTCTAAATAATAAGCAAGATTAGCATTGCTACAAGGAAAAAGAGCTGGTAGAAGAAGACAGAAAGAAACTTGTTTTTAACAAAGATGTGTTATATTTACACTATGGAATTCTACACAGCAGTAAGGAAAAATGACACAAGGAAATTTGAAGAAAAATGGTCGAACTTGGAATGGATCATTCTTAGTGAGCTCATCCAATCACAGAAAGACAATCATCACATGGTCTCACTCATCTGTGTTTCCTAATCTGAATCTGCCCGAGATGGGGACATGCCTAACAAGCATCTTGAGGACCGGACAATAGGGAGGGTAGGATGGGAGGGGAGGGTAAGGATGGAGGGTGGTCACAAAATGGGACTGAAAGGGAAATGGTACCATAAAATCCTATATCCTGAAAGACAAGCTAAAAGGTTGAACCTTCAGTAGGCCCTTAGAGGGAACACCTGAACCACAGGGCCCTGGAGAGGACATCATGAAAACTAAACTTAATCTTCTCCTGCTTTTCTTTCCCTCTCTCTCTCTCTCCCCCACCCCTCTTCTTTCTCTGTTCCCCTTCTCTTTTATATTACCTATCTTTTCTTCCTTCTTTATCCTTGGCGCTGACCTGTAACTCCCAGTACCAGCATGTGGTTAACTTCCACAATGAGTTGTTGATCAGAGACCTACAAGGTTTCCCAAAATAAGATAGATTTCTGTCAGAGTTCTTGATGACCCACCAAAGGTTAATGGTAAGACCCTACTGTCAAAAACACCATATGCTGTTGGGATGGAACATGGAGTGACCTGGCTGGAATCTGAAAGACAGTCAGTCCCCAATCAGTTAGCAGTCTAGTGCCAGAAGGTGCTACACAAGCAACTGGGGGAAAATGACCAACATGTGTCCAAACAACTTGCAGTCTAAGCTACTCAGAAGAAAACAACCTGACATGATGCTCAAACAAGTGCAATAGTGGCACAAAGTCATGGTGGGTAACCAACTGCTCTTGATTTAGCTAACAGATTCTCTCAGTAGAATGGGACTCATAGCTAGAACTGGGAAACAAGTCAAAACCATGTCCAAAAATGAGCCCTTTCTCCAATATCAAGCTCCCACTAATCATGGGCTATAAGAGGTCCTACACTTATAAATTCTCTCTAAAATAACAATGGCCATCCCATCTATCTGGTGCTGACTTATCTCTCCATTGGAGTATTTGCTTCTCTTTTTCAGATGGATTCCAAACCTGAGGGGAGAAGAGCCTATCGCACCTCACCAGGGCCCCAGCTGAAATCATAGAGTAATGGGGGAAATGGGCAAGAGTGCAGCTTTGTCAGTGAACCTGACACCAGCACAAGACTGAGGGAGATAGACACAGAGAACACTAAACTCCTACTAAACCAAGATATACAGAGGATCCCAAGAACTCATCACTGAAATAGAACTAAAATGAACCCAACATGGCTCAGGGAAATTCGCTGAAGAGTGGGTGGAAAGATGGTGAGAACCACAAGTTGGGTCATTATGCACAGAGACATTGCCTCTTCCCTATAACTCATGGCTACCACCATAATGCATGACCCACATTCCACAATGAGGAGGGTCCCTTCAGAGAGGGGAGGAGAGGCAGGATGCTATAAAAGACACCATTATGAATGTATTCACATTATGAGAATAACTAATAAAATAAATAATAATTTTTTAAAAAAGAAACATGTTTTTGATTATGGAATATTTAAATATTTTATTTTTATTTATTTATTTGAGAGAGGGGAAGAGGCAGAGCAAGACAGAGAGAGAGAGAATGAAAATGGACACATCAGGGCATCCAGCCACTACAAAGGATCTCCAGACATGTGCACCACCTTATGCATCTGGCATATGTGGGTCCTGGGGAATCAAACCTGGGTCCTTTGGCTTTGCAGGCAAAAGCCTTAATTGCTAAGCCATATCTGCAGCTCTTGATCAGGGAATTTTTTACACTATTAAAATGCATATTTTGAGACATATAACCTTAAATGAAGAATAATTTTAAATGCAAAGGAATATAAAGTTAAGAAGTATATAGTTCAGATCATATTCATGGAAGTTAAGCAACATTAATAGCCAAACCAATTAATAAAGTACTGAGGCCCTACTTCAACAGAAGCCGACTTTTTTCTTAAATCTTACAATAATCACCTTAACTCTGCACATGTAGATGCAAGTTGTATATTTGATTCCTTCAAATGCAGAAATGGAAATGTACCAAGTACAAATCTGACATTTGCCTATATTCCTAAGTCAGCATCCCCACACATAGCACAAATTGTGTACCAACCTACTTCATAGTTCCACAGGGTGGGAGACATGGATCTCTTGACATTTAACATCTTGTATTTTAACTGATATATTTACCACCAACAGCACAGTTCTGACTTGCAGCTTATGTAAGACAAAGAAAAGATGAAAGGTAAAAAGAGATCAAGAGGAGAGAGGGAGGAGGGAGTGAAGTAAAGAAAGGATGGACTGTGGGAGGGAGGGAGTCATGTTATTAAAATTTACAAAGTCAGTGAGCCTAGATCTCAAAAGTACTTTGAAATCTAAAAATAGCCTCCTGATGTATAAGGAGCCTCTCAGCCAGCAAAATTACACTTGACGATTTAAGACGTCTAGGCAATGGAGGAGCCTTTGACAGTAATCTGTACTCATGACAGTCATACATGGAATGTATTTATCTATTACATAAATGATTCATGCTATACTTTAAGTGATGTAGAAGTAAAATATATTTAAAAAGCTAGTGAAGTGTAAAACAATATCTCCCTGTTAGCATACTTTCATACTGGAATGCACATCAATTGTCCTCATTTCTCCACTGTGATTGTACCCCTTTTAATCTGTTTATAGCTTTCCTCAGTTAGGTTATTATAATGCTTTGTGATGAGTGCCAACTTCATGATCTATACAGAAAACTGAAATTAGTGAGGGTTTTGAGTTATGCTCTGACTTGAATGCTATCCCTGTTGTGTTTTGAATGTGCAGTGGCCCCTATGGGCTCATGTGTTTGAATGCTTAATTCTCAGCTGATGGGGCTGTTCAGAAAAGTGGTGGAACCATTTTATTGGATGGAGGCTGATGGAGGAATTGTGTCATGGTGGGCTTTGAAGAATTATAACCTATACCTGGGGCTCCACTGGATCTATGTCACTACTTTCTGCCAGCAAATTTGACTATATAATTCAGGCTTCCTATACTGTCTTGACAGGCCTTCCTTGTCATGACTGATTATCCGCTGGAACTGTAAGCCAAAGTAGTCTTTTTCCCTTCCATAAGCTGCTTATGATCAGGATTTGATCCCAGCAATAAGAAGGGTAACTTATAAAGTAAAGTGGTAGTGGGCTGTAATGATGGCTTAGGGTTAAAGGTGCTTGCTTACAAAGGCTGACTGCCCTGGTTTGATTCCCCACTACCTATATAAAGCCAGATAAACAAAGTGACACATGCATCTGAAGTTCTTTGCAGTTGCCAGAGGACCTGCTGTGCCCATTCCCTCCCCACCCTCTATCTTTGTGCAAAAATAAATAAATGAGAGAGAGAGAGAGAGAGAAGAAGAGGAGGAGGAGGAGGAGGAGGGGAAAGAAAGAAAAAGTGAGGCCATTACTGCAACAATCCTGACCACATAATTCTTATTCTTTTGAAACTAGATTGCAGAAGGAATATGAATTCAATTTTTGGCTAAGGAGCCCTTACAGTGCTGTAAACAGAGCTTAGTAGTTCATTCTAATGGGGGATAGAAAGACCAAAAGGCCAAGAAAAATATGCACTGTGGCAGCTCAGCTCATGATTAAGTGTTAGAGGGAGAAAGAACTCTATCAGGAGTTGGACTAGTGATAGTTCATGTTAAATTCCAGTAAAGAATCTGGTTATGTTTGTCCCATGAGTTGACAACATAATGAAGTTGAATTTAAAGTCAATGGACTAATATTTGGTAGATGAAATTTCAAGGCAGAGTAGCACAGATTTTATGGCATGGCTTTCATTCGGATCTACAGAGAAAGAGAACAAAGGGCAGAACAGAAACATGAAAAATATTTTGGCAAAGAAAGAAATGTGAGCAAGGACACTTAGGCTTTAGATTACCACACTTAAAGAGAAGCTTACTGCTCAACTAGTTTGATGTTAATGATTAAAAAGGCCTGATGGAATGATGCTGACAATATCACAAAGCCAGCATACAGAGGCTTCTGTAGCTTTGTTGCAGGGGCACAAGTCTTCATCCCTGAGGGCAGCAGAACTTGGCTGCATGGTTTATGTGGTCCTATTTTGGGAGGCATGCAAAACTAAAGATGTAGGATGTCGTTGTGGATGTCACCAAAGTTACAGAGAGCCACTAAGGCTAAGCAGTATTACACAAGTTCAGATTCCTGCACAAAGGCTGTGAAAGACCAGTGAATTAAGCTGTGAAGATGAACCATAAGTTGTAATGGAGACTTGAGGATGTTAGAGATGCCACCACCATGGGAAGTCCACCAAGAAATTATGTGGATTCACAGCAAATCCATGCCAAAACAAAGACTACAGACAGTATACTTGGAGGGGTGGGGCTACCATAAACTTTTGGAAAGCAGAGGATTTCATCATTAGTCCCAGTTACCAGACATAGAGCTGCAGGAATTTGTACTGGCCTTTTGAGTTTTAGTCTTACTTTAATCCTGTTTTTTCCTTGCTATGTTCCCTCCCTTTTGGAATGGGAATCTGGTTTATTTTGTGTCATTATATGTTGTAAGTATGTAACTTACATTTTGATTTTATAAGAACTGCCTTAATTTTCATATAAGATTTTGGATAATGACAATTTGAACAATATTGGTATGCATAAATACTATGGGCATTTTAAAAATTGGACTTAATAGATTTTACATCATGAGATGGCCATGGAACCAGTGGGATCAACGGATGGAGTGTAGTGGCTTAAACACCCCCCATTGGCACCTATGTTGGAACACTTACTCTTGACCTGACAGCTGCTCAAGATGGTTGTGGAACTTTTAGAAGGTGAAGCTTTGTTTGAGGAAACATATCACTTAGTTGAGGGAGGGGGTAGTACTTGAGGGGTTATAGCCAGACATCACATACCGGCCTCTCTCTCAGCTTTTTCTCTGTCACTGTGAGAATGTGTCCTGCCATGCCTTCTTTCTAATGATGGGCTCAATCCTCTGCACTTGTAAAATGAATTTAATCCTTTTCCTTCAACAGCTTGCTCTGATTGGATATTTTGTCCTATCAATGAGAAAGGTTAGTGAGATAGTTCCTTTCCTGCCATTATCTTTGCTGGACTTGACTGTGTATTACTTGGAACACTTCCTCTCAAGTTTAAGTCTCAAAAATCACATGCACCAAGCTTTCTCAAATTGTACCATCTACAGCATACCATGCTTATATGAGTCTCCATCTCAGACCCTCTCTCTCCATTAATTACACCCTTTATAATTATTTTTCTTTTAAGATTAACATTTTTAGTATCCCCTACAAGATTTTAATCCCCATGACTTCACATTTCTATTCACAGGACCTATGTTGGCCCTAGAACTTAAGAGCTTTATCTAACTGTAGGTTAAATGGAAAAATCTGGTGAGGTAGAAAGCTTGCTCACATTCTCACAATTTTTCCAGTACGATTAGAAGACACAGCAAAACTTTGAAAGAAACATAAAACAATGAAAGTATGGAAGGAGCAACCAATTCCCTTTTTGAAATATTTGTGTGCCTAATTCCTCAGTTTATCACCTATGAAGCTACACAAAGCAAGGGTAAGTATCATGTTTGTCAGAGTAGCTGAATTTAGTCTCATCCATCACTCATCATTCTGCAAAAGCCTCATGTAAAATCTGTAGATAAGGTCATCCAAGTAAAATTATTTAAAAAAAACAAACAATGGGATAGCCTGTTTAAATCGAGAGTAAAGAATCTTGGTGTAATTTGATATATACACACATGTATATATTCCTGCCTTACTCTCCATCCCATATGTGTATAGGGTTTTTTGTTTTGTTTTGTTTTGTTTTGTTTTTTTGATTTTTTGGAAGCTGTAAAGCAAAATATTTGCAGGGTAAGTCAGCATTCAGGAAATCCAAGAAAGTCTTAATGTTGCAGCTGGTGACCAAAAGCAGGATGTTGTCAGAATTCCCTCTTCAATGTAGATCAAATTGTCCTCAGCTTTTCTGCAGGGTGAATGTGCAACACTCACATATGAATATAAGTTATTCAAAGTCTCATGATTAAAATGTTAATCTCGTCTTAAAAAGATCTTCACAGCCTCATCCAGACATATTTAACCAAATATCTGGACACCATGATCTAGCCAAGTTGACATATAAAATTAAAACCATCACACTTGTCCCTTATGAAAATCATTTACATATTACTCACCTCATCGTTTCTGTCAAAAATGAAAGGACATGCAACTGAAAACTTTCTCTAAAGGCTACAAGATACAGGGACATGCAATTGTTAAAATAAAACATCATGTTCTTGATGACTAATAAGCATGCATTGGGACCCATAAATAAATTGCCCTCACTGAGTTTTATTGTCAGTATTAAAAATAATTGTGTTCTTTTTGTTTAGATTTGTAGACATGAGTAATAATAATAACCACAATAAATGTATTAAACAACATTCTCTAAGTTTGGAAATGTTTGGAAGCTGATATGTTATAAAAGTATATTTAAATAATAAATGTTGACAATAAATATTAATGAAAAAAGTATATGTATTTACTCATACATACTATTATTTTGTAATAGCACATTCTATCATTATTATGTTTACATTAATATAACAAGGGTTGATAAAATCAAAGAAATGTGAAAAGTAATGTAGTTTTGAAATGGTACTTAACATTTTGAATTCCTATGCAAATCCCTTACAACTTTGCACATTGAACTAAACAATAAGCCCTACTGAGCCCTACTCCCTATCTTCAGAATACTGGATTTACAGATGTGAACGAACCTGTCCAGCTGACTTCATTATGATACTTGTTCTGTCCATAATTACATATGCAAAGATTCTGGCTTGGGGCTGGGGAAGTGGCTTAGCAGTTAAGGCATTTGCCTGCAAAGCCTAAGGACCCAGGTTCAATTCTCCAGGACCCACGTAAGCCAGATGTACAAGGGTATGCATGTGTCTGGAATTCATCTACAGTAGCTGGAGGCCCTGGCGTGCCCATTCTCTCTTTCTCTCTGCCTCTTCCTCTCCCTCTCTCTCAAATAAATAAATATTAAAAAAGAAGATTCTGGCTGACTTAGGATACCATCATTACAAACATTAACCCAACATTAACCCAAGGGGAGGAAGAAAGGACATATCACTCTCTCTCATTTTACATATATATTTCATATGAGATATGTACATATATATCATATATACATATATATTATGTGTGCATATATACACACATACATATGTGTTTGTATATATGAGACAGACTTTATATCAGTAGTGTTGGATTTTGTGGGTCTCTTGTCCCTTTTACAATTGGTGACTATTTCCTGATTATTTATGTTAATGTCCTAAGTAAGCTGAAACATTCTAAGAACATATTGGTTTAAGTACCTGAAATGCTGCATAGTAATTGTTAAGCAAACCAAAGGTAATAGAATAGCAATACAATCACCAAGAGATACATAAAAAGTAAAGAACAAACCACTATAACACATTCCCAAATTTTCAACTCTACCACAACAGAAACAAAATGAGAAAACTAAAATGTCAGGAAAAAGAATGTGGAGCTGTATCTCTAAACAATCAGTGACCATATAGACAGCTACAATAAGCAGATAAGTGATCTAAAATATCTATATCTATCTATGTATTTTTTCAAGGCTTCAACAAGACAGCCTCCCAAGTGAATGAAACCGTAAGTAAATTGGAGGATAAAGTCTTAAATGTGGAATGAAACTTAAGAAAATCAATAGATAGAAAAAAATCAAATGAAAATTATGGAAATAAACAATGATAAATCAAATAAAAACCACATCAGAATGAAACAATGATATACAAGATCATGTAGAAGAATTGGTCTCAGGGATGGAGGACAAAGTAAAGACAATAATTCACACAGACTCATAAAAAAATAAAACATGACCAGTGGTTTCAAGAATTCTTGGATAAATTCAAAAGAACCAATCACACAGGAAACTGAAGGAGTTGAGATAAATGCAAAAATATTGATCAGCTGTTTAATTAAATTATAAGAAATTTCCCAAATCTAGAAGAAGAAGTTGACAGGCAAGCACAAGAGGCAACTAGAACTCCAAATGGACTTAACTAGGTAAGGTCCTTTTCATAGAACATCACAGTAACAATTTTAAAAATTTATAGAAGAAAAGCAATAATACAAACGATTTAAAAAGTCAACTCACTTATGAATATAAGAATATCAAAATAGCCTTAGAAACCCTAAAAGCCAGGAAATAATAGAATGGCTTTTTCTAAGCTCTGAAGATAAACAGCTACCAAACAAGAATGCTATACACAGCAAAATCATCCTTCAAACTTCATAGGGAAATAAGAATATTCCAAGACAAATGCTAGCTAGGGCAACTTATGTCAACCAAGACAGCTCCACAGAAAATTCTGAAAGGCATACTTTACAGGGAAAAGAAGCCTCCCTCAATGAGAATAAAAGATAGAATAGACTCTGTGAAAGAAAGAGATGAACAAGAAGAAATAGGAAAGAATCAATTATACCTAACACAGGATATCAGCATACCCTTGGTGGAAAAGAAAAAGAAATGCCAATAATCTAGCCAACCAGAACATCACCTACCCAAAATTAGAGAGCAGTAAACTTCTCTGTAATAACCTGAACTATAAATGGTCTTAGCTCACAAATACAAGTACAGAGACTAAATGACTGGATTAAAAACAAGATCCAGCTGTTAGCTGCCTCAAAGAAATTCATCTATCCAAGTAAAGATGTTCATAAACAGTATAAAAGGTACCTGGAAAGCCAACTTGCAAGCAGATTGAAGCTCAAATGGGAGCAGCCATCCTTATATCAGAGAAAGAGAGAAAGAAACATTTTGTTTTCATTCATTAAAAAGATATGGTTAGCTGGGTGTGGTGGTACATGCCTTTAATCCCAGCACTCGGGAGTCAGAGTTAGGAGGATTGCTGTGAGTTCGAGGCCACCCTGAGACTACATGGTTAATAAAAAAAAAAAAAAAAAAGATATGGTTTTAAAAATTTATGCCCAAAAGACTAGGGCTCCTAATTTCATAAAACAACACTAAATATAAATGAACACATCAGTAATAGTGGGAGATTTCAATGCTCTCTCACTTTTATATAGATCATCCAGAATGGTGGGGGAGGGGAAACTAGTAACGAAACTTCACAGCTAGACTGCACAATGGACCTAACAGCAATGTACAGAGTATTCTACCCAAGAGATAGGGAATGTGCTTTCTTCATAGCAGCTCAGGGAACATTCTCCAAAATTTATCAAATAATTCTCCCCCAAATCAAGCTCAACAATACAACAAATTGAGGTTATACCCTGTATCCTATCAGATGACAATGGAATAAAACTAAAAATTAACAAAGGATAGGATATAGAAAATACTCAAATTCTTAGAGATTCAATAAAACAATTTTTGAGTGAACAATGGCATGTTTAAAAAACAAAGGAGAAAATTTTAAAAATCTTAGAAACAAACAAAAATGATAATACAACTTACCATATCTGGTAAATAGCCAAGGTAGTGTGAAGAGAAAAGTTTATAGCTGTAAGTGTACATATTAAAAATTGGAGAGGTGTTGAGGAGATGGCTCATGAGTGAAAAGCACTCGCTTGCTAGCCTGACAAAATCAGTATGGAGGTATCCACTCCTGGCCATATTCATCAAGGGCTCCACTTTCTACTGTGAGACTCTGGCAATGGACATGCCAAAACCACTGCACTGATGAACTCCCGAAGGATGTGATCATCTTGTGGTCACATGTACATCCTTCTGTTATAGACAGGGAAGAGCTTGGGATGCCTTGCCCTCCCTAATGACTGGTAAAGGTTTCTGGAGAGGGGGCACCATTCTATTTTATAACACAGTTACTGAGAAATGATGGAAGGGGTACAGTAAGATTGAAGGGATATAGAAGGGTAATGTAGGATATATATGATCAAAATGTAAAATATATGTACAAAAATGTCAAAAATAAAACAAAAAAGTATGTTTGTGTGTGTGTCTCAAAGGTTCGTGAGCTGATAGCTTACATAATCCTTGTGAGATTTTTTTTTTTTTAATTTTATTTATTTGAGAGATAGGCAGATACAGAGAGAATGGGCACACCGGGACCTCTAGCCACTGTAAATGAACTCCAGATGCATGTGCCACCTTGTACATCTGGCTTTTACATGGGTACTGAGGAATCCAAACTGTGTCCTTTGGTTTTGCTGGCAAACTCCTTAACCACTAAGGCCTTCTCTCCAGCCTGGAAGGTTTTTTTTGTTTTGTTTTATAAGGTTTTTTGTTGTTGTTGATTTTTTTATTTTTTTAATAAAAGAGAGTAAGTTATAAAAGAGCAGAGTCCCTGAATCTATCCAAGTTCTTATCTGGCCATGAATGAGATCTCTTTTCTTCTCCTAATTTTTATCTCCCATGAGGCTCTCATCTGAACACAGCACAGACAGCTACTATTTTCTTAGATTTTGTTTATTTTGTTTTTGTTTTTGTTGGGATTTTGAAACAAGATTGCTTTATTTATGCGTTAGTTTGTTTGTTTGAGAGAGACTATCTTGCTACATAACCTAGACTACTCTCAAACTTGTGATTCTCTTGCTTTGGCTTTGCAAGTCCCAGGGTTATAGGCTTGCATCCTTGTGTCATTTCCTGGATTAAATGATTTCTTTTTCTTTATTATGTACCCAGTCCCTGTTATTTTAATATAGTAACAGAAAATGGATAAAGGCATAATGCTTGCATTATTTTTTGTTCACAAAATGCTGCCAAGGACTTAGAGATTTCTCCCTGTAGTTTTTACATATACTACAATGATAACAATGATATTTGAGAACCTACTCTGTGAAATATGATGGTGAATACAAAAACTGAGTTGCATCATCTGAGAGATGTGTAAAGATAAAATAGATGACAGATAATTCACTTCACCACTAAAGTTTCTAAAAGTATATTTTAAAAACATTCAACTAGATGAAGTTCTTATACTTTCTGGTGTCCACTAAATTGTTCTTAAAATCTTTTTTTTTTTTTAAAGTTTTCTGTTTTTATTTATTTGAGTGAAAGAGAGAGATAGAGAGTGGGCATACCTGGACATCTTGCCACCACAGATGAACTCAAGTTGCACGCACCACTTTGTGTATTTGGCATTGCATAAGTATGGGGAAATTGAACCCTGGCCATCAGGCTTTGTAAGCAAGTGCTTTTAAACCACTGAGCCATCTCTCTGGGTCCTTTAAAGCTTTAAAATGCTGTATTATATAAGAACCTGCCCTCACTTAGAACTAGTATGTTGCAATATTCTAATAAGTGCCTGGAACTGACAGCCAGTTGCTATAATGGAGAGACTCAACATGAGTGTTTAGTGGATAGTTTCTATGTTGAGCAAAGGAGGGAGTGAAGAGCATCACACACTCAAATAAATTGTAGCAATATGAATTTGACAATGATATGCAGATTGTGAGAAATCCTAATGTAAGAAAACCTGCTTAAACTTGGGACTGCCTTAGGCTCATTTCTGCTTTTTGGTGTTTTTTGTTTTGTTTTGTATTTTCAAGGTAGGGTCTCACTCTGGCCCAGGCAGACCTGGAATTAACTATGTCGTCTCAGGGTGGCCTTGAACTCACAGCGATCCTCCTACCTCTGCCTCCTGAGTGCTGGGATTAAAGGTGTGCACCACCACGCCCAGCTTGTTTTTTTTTTTTTTTTTTTTTTTTTAATGCTACTTATATCTAGAAGAATTAATGTTCCACAAAACATGCTCTAGATACCAAACCTGGCTGAACTTCAGAATTACATGGAGAGCTTATGTAAAACATAGTTTCCTAAAGCTTTTCCTCAGAGATTCTGACTCTATACCTCTACATCTGGGGCTCCGTATCTTTATATCCTACCAAAGGTGTCAAGAGTTTTCTGAGGGTCCTAGTTTGTAGCAATTACTCCAGAGAGTTTGTCCAATCCTAAAATCAGGCCTTCCACTTCCAGAATGAGCAATAGGAGTTTGTAACACAACAGCCCTCATGCAATATGCTTCTGTGGAGACACAACAATACACTAGTACTAAATGACTATGTGAAGAAGTATTCAAAGATCAGGACTGTGATCCAGCTCTATTATGAACACTTAGTGCAAGTTCAACCCAGGGAGTTTTATGCTCAGGATTTTATACAGCACCCTGGAGGAAGATTTAAAACTCAGTACACAAATACAACTTTGGTTTCCAGGGTTAATAAATGCAAGTTCTCAGGCTGGGCACACACACACAAAAAAAAAAAAATATATATATATATATGGCATTCCTTACTGTGATAACATAGCCTCCAGAAACATATTTACACAAGAGTCTATAAGTATTTGCTGGACCAAGAGGGGAATTTCAGGTGTTAATCTTAGGAAATATCAGAAGGCATTGGGTGATGTAAATTATTCAGAGAAGCTTTTAAAGAAGCAACCTGGCAGCTGTGGTTATAGGAAATGGTAGAACTTGTTTTGAATAAAGTCCCACAGCCATACCTGGGAACCTGGTGGTGACAGACTGACTTACATACTAATGTTATAAGCAACTTACCCTCTTCTGCTAAACACTGAAATGAGAGCACTTACTGAAAATTGAAGAAAATGCTGTCCAAAGGCAAGAAGTCTCCAAGTTTCTTGGGGTGTGGAACAGACCCTACAAAGGTCACCTGTGTGTCTGTGGTGCCTACTAGAAAGATAAGGGGATAAACAGGATTAACTGCAAAACCTCCATTCTTCCCCCATCGTTTTATTTTGAACAAATTTAATCAACTATAGAAGCATATAGGAAAGGAAATTCTGTAAAAATGGTATGAGTGAGTACCTTAAGGGATAGGAGAAAAGTAGAATCAAATATCTCCCTTTACAGTACAACCAGGCAATTCAGCCAGGGCACTATCACAGAGAAAATAATAAATCCTACTGTCTTCAATACTATATTACTGAGTTTACAATTTTTTTATTGTGTGCATGTGTACTTGTATGGATGTATTATGTGTGTATGAATGATGTGTATATATTGGCATGTGCATGCCATGGTACAATTATGAGGGTCAAAGGCCAACAGTCCTCTCCCTGCACACACGCTGAATTTTATTATTTTGTTTTTGCCCCTTGGCTGTGTGTGCCTTGAGTTCATCTATCTTATGAGATTCCAGATTCTCCTGGCTCCATGGGCCACTTTGCATTCATCTTTATGTGTATGCGGGGGATTATGTGTATGCCTGGCAATTTTTTAAGCAAGTACCTTTAATAAGTGAGCCATTTCCCCAGCCCCTGAGCTGACTATTTATATGCATTCCAAGTTAGTTCACATTCTTATCCCTTTAGTAACCTAGAACAGTGAGAAGAACTACCAAAAATTTCCTGGCCCACTTCCTAGTGGGCTCAAGATTTATTATCCAACAAGTCTACAAATAGTAAAAGATACTTTACTGTAAGAAAAATGGCTTTCTGTGAATTTATAATGCAAAATGTCCACTATCATACCAATGCCTACTACTTAAAATGCTGTCAGTCAACATTAGTCCCCCCTAAAGGAAGTCTAAAGACAGCAAGTGTTATTAGCAAAGGAATGCACTGCAGTCAAAGGAGAGAAATGGAATGAGGCCAGAAACTATATTGGATAGCAGATGGTCACAGGATACCTTGTTATGAAAACATTGGACATTCAAATCTCTTAAAATAGAAAAAAAAAAAAGAGTGTGTCTTGTACTTGAATGAAGTTGTGCATTTAGAAACCCACAGATCCAAGATAATTCTTTTCATATTACAATAAAAAGCACTCCATTACTTAGTGAGATGCTTTTTTTTTCATTATATGCATAATAACATTTGGTATTTGCTCATTTTCTTAGTTCTCTAATTTAAGCTTCAAATTACTTGTTAATCCCTATGCATATTGGATTTAAATATGAAATGCATTTAACAGGTATAAATATTTTATATATAAAACATAAATGCACTTTTGTGCCCAGTTTACTGTTATCCTCCATAATTAACATGAGCCAGAATTGAAAATAAGAACTAATAAGGTTGGACGCACATCTCAGAGGTCAAACGACTGATGCACATCCACCTACAACCCCTCATCTACCATGCAGATCTCCACATTAACCTTAGAGATCTTTCAAACTTAATGTGATGCCTCCCAAAGTCCTCTATTTTTTAAAAAAAATATATACTTTTATTTATTTATTTGAGGAAAAGAGAGAAATAGGGAGGAAGAGAGAAAGAGTAAGAGAGAATGGTGTAATCACTGCAAATGAACTCCAGATACAAGCACCACTTTGTACATGGGGCTTTATGTAGGTGCTGGGGAATCTAAACTGGGTCCTTTGGCTTTGCAGGCAAGTGCCATAACCACTAAGCAATCTCTCCAGCCCTCCTTTAAAAATCTTATAAGTTCTTGCTTTGGCTTGAAGAATTTGCTCAACTTCCCCACATCACCCAATTTGTCACAAAGGGTAGAGGTGCTACTTTACCATTTTCCACAAGGCAAGAATCACAATGTACTTTCATTTGTGAAGAAAGAAAGGTAAACAAAGGTCCCAGTGATTCTCCCAATCGCTAACATCCACTCATACCTGCTATTGTGTTCAATAACTATATCCCTCCATGGCCATTATATTAATCCACCCCTCTGTCATAAACGCCCCTTGAAACTTAGCATGACAACCTTGCCCCTCTTTCCACTTTCCCTTCATTATGAGTGTCCCTCTGTATAATCACCATATCATATCTCACATTATGTTGTGAGTTTTTTTTTTTTTTTTTGCAAAGAACTTTCTGAAAGCACATACTACATTCTAGAATCTGTCCTTCCCAATGGTTAAATAGGAATGCAGTAAAATTTGACCAACTCTATGGACAATTTGATAGGTAAGACGGTAGATTCAATAATCAGGGTGGCTGATCTTCAACCAATAGATAACTGGCTTGATACACTCTACCAGTCATGGCTTGAAGCAGAAAGTTAGGAAAGCATGGGTCCACTGAATGATAATGTCACTCTCCAATAATTTCTGGTTTCCAGAACACTGTCTATTCCAGTCATTTTGTACATATTTTTATTTGTATTTAGAAAAACAAAACAGTGTTTTGAGCCAGGGTCTCACTATAGTGCTCGAGTTTGCTTGGACTTGTAACCCTACCTCTGAAGTTTTAGGACTCCAGGAATATGCCACAACATTGGGCTATAGCTTTACTAGGCCAACAAATCTCTGAAGATTCTGACACACTATCAGGAAGTGTTCATCTATGGACTACAAAGTCATCAAGACCAAAGTCAAATGTCTCGACCTTTTGTTCTGAACTATAGCCCGTGTATTTACACTATATGCTTGGGGCTATTGAACGTGCTTATTCTTAGTGAATAAGATGTAGGGTTCATAACATCAACCATCATTAGAAAGTTCAAACAGTCCCCAGTGATGATGAGAAATTCATTGTATTATGTTCAGATGTAAGAGAAGCAGCCTTCCTACCTGCATCATTTACATGAAACCCTGTCATTTAGAGACCTGTGATGATGAAATTGTTTACTGGAATTAGGCATTTGCAGAATTTTATAGTATTTAAGAGTTCAAATGGCAGAAATAGCTGGATTTCTACCATCACTACTATTGACTGTATACTCAAGGACATTTGCAGACAAGGCTGGTACTCAGAATCAAACTGTAATATATGATGCATTTTAGGAATATTCTACCACAGAAGTCCTGAAGCATGAATGAACAGAAGCCTGCAGTCAGACCAGCCTGTGACTAAACTACACCTTAGATTCTATATGATACTAACAAATGGTTGGAAGTCTATCAAGGTATTAAAATTATGGTCAGCCTGGGAAATAACAGAGGAAAAAAAACAAAAATGGTAAGTAAATTCTCATTGTGAGCCTTAGAAAAATAGAATTATATGAAAGTAATGAAGACATCCAAGAAAACAGGTAAAATTATGAACTCTAAACAACTGTGATAAACACATTCCTTGAATTCCATAAAATAGTTGGTAAATTTACATACAAAGATGAAACACTCAATACAAACTAAGATTTTTCACTCTTGAAAGGCCATAAAATCACATAGGCTGTAAAGTAACATTTTTTTCTCTTCAAATATGCAAAACTCCTTGGTTGCATGCATATTAATAATAAACTAGTCATTATTCTCATACTAAATTTGAACATTCAAAGCACTCACAAAATGACTGATTTCCTCCAGGATAAACAGAAATGCATTTCCCAGTTCTGTCAGCATTAAAAATAAGAGTGTACGTCTCTTATAAAATCTCAATCACACTTGACTGAAAGCAACTCGAAACATTTTTATGATTCTCCTTTATCACATGTCAATATTACCTTTGCAGGGGGTGAGGTGGGATATAGCTGAAGAAGGAACAGGGACAAGGCATGGGAAGTAATTCACCCCTTTTAATAAATAAGGCTCTTGACTATACACAAAAATCATTTATTTCTCCAAAATGAAATCTCTGACTGTGGTAACCTCAGCTCTGGTATGTCTTCACACAGGACAGAGACAGAATTATCTAGTGGACAGATGAAGAGACAGGACAAACAAATAAGATTATTGTTTTTAAACAATGGATTTTAAGGTCTGTAAATTCTAATGCTCACTTAGTTAATCCACAACACAGACATTATATGGAATATATACACCAAAAGATCACAACAACAAACTCAACAGTAAAAGATGTGTAAATTGTATGTATGGCAGTAGACTTTGTGAATATAGTTGTCTTACTTTAGTCTGCACCAGATTATAAGAATAGTTTTATGATATATAAGAGGAAAATGAAACAAAGAGAAGGTAAATAACTTTTGAATAAAATTTTATAAACATACAAGAGTTAGGTAGGATTTGAACTATCACATCTCTAAGACTCACAACTTGCCTGTAGCTTTTTAATGTATCACACAGAACCATGATTTCCATCTACATAGACCAAATCCAAACCAAAACTTACAACATTTAATTAATAAGAATTCATTATAGTATACTTACTTTTGTCAGAGTTTAATATAGTGGTTTAAGGGAGCTGCATTATAAGAAATCTAATATTTGTAAAAGTTTGTTAATTCAGAAAAAAGAGAAATATTCTATAGTTATGACTAAGGTATTCATTCCAGTTACAGTGCATAATACAAACCACATTACACTTTTTTTTTTTTTTTTTTTTTGGTTTTGCAAGGTAGGGTCTCACTCTGGCTCAGGCTGACCTGGAATTCACTATGTAGTCTCAGGGTGGCCTCGAACTCTCGGCGATCCTCCTACCTCTGCCTCCCGAGTGCTGGGATTAAAGGCATGTGCCACCACGCCAGGCCACATTATACTTCTAAATTGTTACTAATACAGGATTGGGTTTAGCTAATGAAATTATGAATCAACAATGATCTCATGTTACAGAGTGTACATACATAGATATTACAGCCCTCTTTATAATATCTAGAATTTCCACAGTGTCTGTGTGCCAAATCATCAGGCTGAAAAGAAGTAAAACTCTTAAGTTTCCAGATTTAATTTTTTTTTAATGTAACAATTTAAAATGGGTTCTAGTGGCTAGTAAGATCTTGAAATTACAATTAAAACACACACACACACACACACACACACACACACATTCTTGTTTAGCAGCTAAGGCACTTGCTTGCAAAACCTGTCATCCTAGGCTTGATTCGACAGTACCCACATAAAGCCGAATGCACAATGTGGTACATGCCTCTAGTGATCATTTGTGATAACAAAAGTCTCAGGTACACATGTGCACACTCACAGTACAGTGTTAACGTCGAATGCATGTGTCCCTGAGTTTAATCCCCTGTATTGAAAAAATATATAAAAACTTTATATCTAGCCACCTGCTTACTCAGGAAAGGAATATATTCTTTATATATCATCTCATAAAAATTTTAATATTACATTAATGAAAAACCTCTACTTAGAATCACTTATATCTAAGAATTCTGGATAACTGTGTGTGTATTATAACTTCACTAGGAATTAGATATGTGACATAAGTCATCATGATCTTTTTATGGATGTCATTCACCTAGGAAAGAACAGTAAAAATGAGGGCAAGATTTTCCAACTAATACATTAATCTTCACAGAGACTACAATCAATAGCTAGCTAATGGCTAATTAAATGAATCACTAGCAACAAAAAATTATATTTACATTTGAGAGTGGAAGACCTAGGATAATATTGATGGCAAAACAAATTGTACAACACAAAAAGATAGCAATGTGCCCATGATCAAGCCTTACAAAGCACATCTGTCATTTAAGACACTTCATGCTCTGGCTTACTTTCTTGTCATCCAAACCAAACACATCACATCATATGTACACGTGCAACACCTGCCACCACAGAAAATTTCCATGAAAGTAATGGGAACATGAAAAATAAATATTTTCATACAAAAGAGTTGAGATAAAAGGTCAAGAAGCAAGTTCACTGTGGTAAACAATTCTGTATGCATTACAAAAGATTATTAAAACATCAGTCTTGATTCTACACCCTCTCATTTTTCCCATGAACCAAATTTCCTTCCTCAAAATGCACCACTTTCATTAAGAGGAACATATACATTTTAAGAATTATTTAAAAAAATAATTATTAAGCTGGGCATATTGGTACATACTGATAATCCAGCACTTGGGAGAGAGGTAGGTGGATCACTGTGAGTTGGAGACCACCCTGAGACTACATGGTGAATTCCAGGTCTGCCTGGGCTAAGCAAGACACTACCTCAAAAAAACAAATAAACAGCAACAATAAAAAAGAAGAATTATAAGCTGAATTTGACTCTTGTCATGAAAGAAAACTTTAATTCTGGCTAGCAACTATGAAAAATAAACCTTATATTAAGAAAGGAACTAAGCAATTAGTTAATTAGTGCTTTTAAAGTATCAATGATTGTATAACACAAACATTTCTTAATTACACTATCTTATTTTCATCACTTATCCTAAACTAGAACTATGACACATGTTCTATGAACACATACTGTGGGTTTAATTGTATTTTTAGCATCTGACATATTTTGGTCAAGAAAACTTAAAAGTGAGTAACAATAATCAATAGAAAATAAAATGATATATTATAAGTTATGTGGAATTTATTCACTGTGCTACTTGAACATACGCCACATACTTTCTATAAACCTCTTTTGTCTGATGTTTAAAATTCATTTTATAGGTATACCCATTATTAAAATATTAGAGTTATTTATTGCCTTTTCAATGTCAGAACAGCCAGACAATACATATTTTATTCCTCTGTGTAGATGATAAGCCTATAACCTGTACAAAGCAGAAATCTCATAGTCAAATAGCTGGTACATCATGAGTTTAACACTTGAAAGAACTCTAATTTCAAGGTGTTGTCCATTGTATCCAGGAAATCACATATTCCAAGGATATATGAACTATATAGATAGATAGATATAGATTCCAAGGATATATGAGCAATGGCTAATCAATGGTTGCCATTTTGACAGAATTTAGAATTACAATGGAAACCAATCTCTAGTCATGTCTATGAGGGATTTTCTAGATTACGTTAACTGTTAGTTGAGGAGGGAGTGCTCATCCTAACTGTGGGTGGCACCATCCCATGAGTTGGATTCCTGGACTATATAAAAAGGAGAAAACCAGCTGAGCATTCAGTGGTCATTGCACTTTTTCTACTTGCTCCCTCCCCTGTGATCAAGTAATTCTACCTTCTTGCTCCTGCTGCACTTCCCTGCCATTCTGGACTCTAACCTCTGGAACTGTGAGCTAAAAGAAACCCTTTCCTTCCAGAAGCTGCTTCTGGTTGGGTGTTTTATCCCAGCAACAAGAAAGTAACTAATATAGGAAAGCAAACTTGTTCTGGCTTGTTCAGGGCTTTGCTCATTTTAAATGTGAATGTCAGGTTGGAGAGATGGCTTAGTGGTTAAGGTGCTTGCCTGTGAAGCCTAAGGACCCAGGTTCGACTCCCCAGGACCCAAGTAAGCCAGATGCACAAGGTAGCACAGGCAACTGGAGTTCATTTACAGTAGTTGGAAGCCCTGGCATGTCCATTCTCATTCATTCATTCTCATTCTTGTGCACTCTTCTCTCTCTCTCTCTTGCTCTAAGTTGTTGTGGTCCCCCCCTAGGGCCAGCCCAGGAGGGACGGCAGGGTCTCTGCCAAGTTGGGGGTGAGAGGCACGGAGTCACAACACAGACTCCGGGAGAGGGCGAGCTGCCACAAACTCCTTTATTGAGGAAGTACACGGAGTTTTAAGGGGCTTAGCTGGCCAATCATTGTATGGGGTGGTCCCCTTTTTGTGACTAATGACAGCTTGTATCCAGACAGATCATCTCATAGCAGGTTTCTCGCGAGCATGGGACTGTAGCTGTTGTCACACCAGGCCTGCGCAGGACGCCATGTTCACAGAAGCCACTTCCTGGTTTCTCTGCCATGCGGTCTGGCTAGGACCAGGCCTGATTGTGCTATACACTAAGCAAATAAAATAAATAAAAAATTTAAAAACACCTGGGGTAAACAAGAGGGTCCTGTTAGGATCAGTAGCATGGAAACGAGTCCACCAGCTATATGTTCAGAGGAGGCAGTCATTCTGTCTACACAGTACTGAAAGAAGCTGACATACTGACATTTGAGTTGGGCATTGTACAAATGGTGGTAAACAGTAGAACAAGAGGACTAAAGAGTAAACCAGACAGAGATGCAATGTACATGGGATCAGAATTGGGTACATTTTAGGATGAGTGACATTTAGATAGGTACTGCCAAGGCTGTGTAGGACAAGAGATGGGCTGGTAACATTGGAAACCACAGTATCACCGAAGTGGAGCTTGAGTTCATCTCAGAAGAGGGAATTCAGCCTGAGGAAGTGGTTTTACCACCATTTTCTCATCATTACTCTATGAAGAGAAATGAGCTTTGAGAAATTCAGAGTTTGGGTTTTCAATGGAGTGGTGTGTGTGTGTGTGTGTGTGTGTGTGTGTGTGCTTGTGTGTGTGCTTGTGTGTTTGTGTAGGGAGAGGGCAAATCCATCTCAGCTGCAACTATGATTTGTTACCAATAGAACTGCTGTTAAACCCACTACAAAAATAGCACTTCAGTTGTGTTTAGAGGGAAAAAAATAACTACCAACAAAAAAAAATCCAAAGACTCATGAAGAATTCTTTCCTCCCCACATCCCCCTCTCTCTTTCTGTCTCTTTCTCTTGCTCCCTCACTCTTTCATTGATCTAATAAAACATGATTGACTGGGAGGAAAAAAATCCAGCTCAAATTAGCTTAAGTCAAAATAGTTTATGAACAAAGCTGACAAATTATCAAGTAAACTCACTACAGATGCATTGGAGCAAAGGGCTCAAGTAATCCAAGGGGGATGTTGTTTTTCTGCCTCCCACTGCTGATCACACTTCTGCTGATTTCATTCTGAACCAACACATGGATAAACCCAGCAGCAACAGGTTCTCTTTTCAGTGGCAATACTACTGCAGAAATGGCAAGCCAATATCTCCTCTTGCTATCATGTCTCTGTAAGAGTTGGTCCAGAGGCATGTATTCAGCTTCACTTCAGTTGCCAAAAAGCAGCAAAGTATCCCCTTGCTTCACAGTGGTTATTACTGTGCCCCTTGCCTGTTTGAGAATCAATCACAGGAAGGGTCAGTATTCTTTCTGATAAGGCCTTGCTCACATGGTTCAACTATCTTATTCTTTATCACTATTATTATTTATTATGATTGTATAATTCTTATGTTTATTTTATTATTTATCATTATTTTTAGTGTGTATGTGTGAGGCATATGTTCATGTTTGTATGTATTTGGTATATAAAGTATGTGTTTGGCATATGAAGTTATGTGTTTGGTGTATGAAGGTGCATGTGGAGGCTAATGGTTTATGTTGAATGTCTTCCTCAGTTTCTCTCCAACTTACTTTTTTTTTTTTTGAGACAGAGCTTCATTGAACCTAGATATCACCAATTGTGCTAAACCTAGTTGTCTGATAAGCCCTGAAATCTGCCTGTCTCCACACCCGAGGACAAAGATTATAGGAGCATACCACTAGATTGGGCATTTCATGTGGGTTCTTCTGCTTATCTGTGCTCAAGTCCTCTTATTTACATGTCAAGCACTTCACTCACCAAGCTATCACCTCACCATTTTTAAAAATGGAAAGGTGAAAGCCTAAGAATGCCGGTTCCAATCTCCAGCGGTTCCAATCTCCAGGTCCCACATTTAGCCAGATGCAAAGTGATGCAAGGGTGCAATGTCACACTTAACCACAAAGGGGTGCACTCATCTGGATTTTGATTGCAGCAGCTGAGAGACTGCTGGAGCACCCATTTCTATCTGTCTTCCTCTCCCTCTTTCTCTCTGTCTCTGTCTCTCTCTGTGTCTCTCTCCCCAAAAAAAAAAAAAAAAATAAAAAAATGGAAAGGTGAGCCAGGCATGGTAGTACATGCCTTTAATCCTAGCACTCAGGAGCCAGAGGTAGGAGGATTGCCATGAGATTACAAGAAAAGAATCTATACTTATAAGGCATAGATCTATAATCTCCTTTTTAAATATGCAGAGAGGACAATGGATAAAGAGTTGTTAATATCACCAAAAACTTACTGGGAAACTGTATGAGAAACAGAAGATTTATTCTGTAACCCCATGTTCTTTTCTCCTTAGGTTCTCATATGGAATCTAGTCAGTGCACCATACATCAACAAAAGTCACATTGACTGAGGTCAGCTCAGGCAATCTGTGGGCAGAAACCATGAGCACCACCCCCCAAAATGGTTCTATAGCAATCACCTATGAGGCTTTTCTGGATTACTTCTTTCCTCGCAGTCAAGAACATGGCTGAAATAAGAGGATTCAGGGGAATTAGAGTATAAAGCCACATGCATGTAAACAGCTGAATTCCTTGAATGCTTCCAAGAGAAGCCATTCAGTCATGAACTATGCTGTGAGTGATGAGCTGTCCCACATGAACAAGAAGTCAGTGCTTTAAAGTCACTTCACCTTAGGACTTAGAGCAGTTCATGATAGCATGTGTCAAGGTCCTGTGGAACTTGGCTTATTAGGTGTTTAAAATATGGTAGAAGTATGATAACGTTCCCCTATGCCTCTAAATCTATGGAAAAAAAGCATAAGAATAGTTTTGGGAGAAAAGTATATGCACACAATCAGGTATGTAGTTCCATAGTAGAACATTACCTTGCACACAAAAGATCTGGGGTCAATCCTAGTACCACATAATGCACTTATACATAAATTACATGGATGCAAAAGGAACAGGAATAAAGGAGATTTAATAAGAAAAAAAGCAGATTTCTGAGGACATATGATTCAACTCAGGAGAAAAGTAATAGGGCAACTGTACAAAAAGTGATTGGTAAACACAGAACATAAATACCTACTTAAATGCTGAGATTCTCATTAACTGAGAAGATCCACAAACATAGAAGAGGAAAAATGATTGATCATTTTGAAGAAATAGCAATTGTTTTGGGGCTGGAGAGATGGTTTAGAGGTTAAGGTGCTTGCTGGTAAAGCTTAAAGACCCAAGTTCAATTCCCCAGTACCTATGTAAGCCAGATGCACATGATGACACTGGTGCATGTGTCTGGCTAGAGGCTATGGCATGCCCACTCTTTCATTCTCTATTTGCCTTTCTAATAAATAAATAAAAATAAAATATTTTTTAAAAAGAATTGTCTTGAAACTCGCTGTTTATCACTTCATATTTCCTATTCATCCACTAGGAATCCAAATTTTAACCAGCATGTTTATAAGGGACATACATACAAGCCACAGAGATGAGGCTTACTCAAGGCAAATGGGATGAAACAACAGGATGAGCACAAGAGAAATCATTTTATTTGAGTACATACTAAATGTTGCAGAGACATGTCTGCTAACTTATGTAGGAAATACTTAAAAATAAGTTTTTCAAAGATAAGAGAACAAGAGGAGGGTCTCCTTGTGGTTATGGTATAAGTGAAAAGCAAATCCTTAGATCAAAATCAGGAAGTTTATTTTAGTTGTGAACCTACCAGAAAAGATATTTGTTGATGCTTAGTGAAAGGCAATTTGCTTCAACACACCACTATATGAGAATGGCCTGCTCAGGACTTCCACAGTGGAAGATTAAGAGACAAAGAGTTTGATGTAGGACACAGATGCTCATATTTCATCACAAATAAAAGTGCATCATAGTGAAGGAAAGAGGATTTAAATATGGCTCCTGATTCTAGACCTTACTCAAGGTGAGCCTATACACCAAACTGTACTCCATATGCATTCAATTATATATGATTTTTGTTATTCTTTAAGAAATTTTAATTATCCTCAATGTATAGTGGCTGGAGAGTTGGCTCAGTGGTTAAGGCACTTGCCTGCAAAGCCTGTGGTCCCAGGTTCGATTTCCTAGTACCCACATAAAGCCAGATGCACAAAGTGGCACATGCGTCTGGAATTCATTTGCTGTTGCTAGAGGTCCTGGTATGCCCATATTTTCTCTCTTGCTCACTCTATCTCTAGCTCTGCTTGCAAGTAACAGATGAACAAATGGGTTTAAGTATGAAAAATATTGGGGTAGAAATACAAAATGTACGCTAGGGTTGCTATTTGAAAGAAAAAGAAAAAAAAATCACTTCTGAACAGAAAGAACCCAGTTCAAATCCCAATGGTATCACAACTACTATGTTGTGAAAATGACTTAAGTCATCTGTTCATTTCCTCATGTGCACAATAACAACAGAGATAATAGTGTTTTTTCAGAAGGGCAAGGTACTTGAAGACTATTTCAAAATAGTGGTCACTATATACATAGTTGCTTTTTATTGCTTTATATAGGATATATGTTTTGGGTGTTTCATCTGAAAAAAATAATTATGGGAATAAGATGAAGTACTATTTACTGAATTTGGAGAAAATATACAATGACAGAATGTCAGAGAGTGATGGTTACTCACTCAAATATTTCTTTCTTTCTGGATACACACATAGATTACATCTTTCCATCTTCCTTAAGCATGATACTCTCACATGCAAATGACTTCTAGCCAGTAGAAGGCACACAGAAATGATAGGTACCACTGGGCAATGAACACAGCTGGAATTTTTCTTCCAGTGGCTCCATGCAGATAAGCATGGTGACCACAATGAGATGATAAGAACAGATGAAAGCTGTGCCTCTGAAAAACACCTTCCAGAAATGCTGCCAAATCTCCCCTTTGGAGTCTTTATATAAAAGACAAATTTATTTTACATCTGAAGCAGTATGCATTTTGGAATAATTTCTTACAGTATTTAAATGAAACAATCTAATATATCCAAGGTCTTTGCAAGTCCTTTGATATTTAATCCCCATCATGAAACCTCAAAATACACATTATACTAGTTTTAAAGCTAAGAAAGTTGAGCTCACAGAAGTTATGGGATTTTTCTTGCTCAATACCATGAATGTATTAAATGCTGGGTCAGTTTTGAATGCAGGTGAATCTGCTACAAGGTCTGTGTCATCGCTTCACCCAGAATTACAATAGATGAGTGTTCCTACTGTCCTTCCTCATTGACTTCTGATTTTAAGTGTTGTTCTTGTTATTACTATGAATACTTTGGGATGTCCCCTCCTAAGCATAGTCTCTATTATCCCATAATCCAATGTGTGACATATGATAGGGAAACTGGCGCAATTAATCTGTGATAAAAGACACAGATTGTTAGCAGTTTTGCAACAGGCTACTATACCAGATATAATGATGAAACACAGATAAGGAGAGAAAGATTAAAAAAATAAAATGCACATAAGGACTGAACTCCAAAGTAGCATGCACAAGCCAGTGGCTATACTCAAAAAACAGCTGGGATGTATAAGACTTAAATTTGTTTGATAGTGCTGCTTTATTGTTATTTTATTGTGCAGTGTATTTTACAATTACCCTATCATGTTAGTAAACGTCTTTAAATTTTAGTGGTATTTGTTCAAATTTTCTTCTGTTAGTAAGTAGAGACAAAACTATGTAGATAATAAATCATGGGTGCTTTGGAAGATTTAAAACACTGCTTTATTGAAACCTAACAATGAAAAAATTCTGTCTACATCAGCCTGTAGAGGCATGCCCCTGACTATCACATGAAAGAGATTCACTCAATTAAAATCCTAGAAAAGCCATTTTACAAAGTTTAGTTTATTTAGATAAAGAGAGAGACTGGAACTAATGCATATTACCTTGAATATAACAAAAAAAAAAATCAAACACATTAAAGCTATTACCAGGCAAACAAGGAAGTCAGAATTACAAAAGCAGAGGTTTCACCTGAGAAACTTAATTAGTTAGGTTACTTTTAATTTTTAAGACCTAAATTGCAGAAACAGATATCCTGTGGATCTGTCAGAAAAATTTACAGCCACAAGATTTAGTGCTTACAGGATGGAAATCAGAACTACATCTGAATAACAGCAGGAGAAGTAGGTAAAATAGAAGGGTGACAAACAGCAAAAAATCCATACACCTGACAGATGTTTTCTCTGAGCACTGCTAATTGCCAGCACATGAAGCCACCGTGAAGGGAGGTCTGTTACTGCCTCCTAACTGACTAAAGTCCTCCAAACTTGTGAGGCTGAGTGTGTGTTCAAATGCTGCTCGGAAGGAGATCAGTCTCTGTTACCTGGCTGTACCCTGTGGCTTAAAACAACAGGTGAGTTCTCTGACAGCTTTGGTCCCTAACTCAAAGAGTCAGTTTATCTGAGCTTGATAGCAACCTAGCAAGGCCCACACTTAAGGTAACAAAGGATTTCCTTCAACAAAACAGAGAAAATGAAGTCAACAACTTACAAAGTGCAAAGATAATATTCTACTGGGGACTGATTTTGATACCTGAGACCCAATGTGGAGATTCCCACAACGTCTTGATGGAATCAAGATGAAAATACCATTGGATAGTGAATTTGAGTTTCCTCTTCACCATCACCATAATCACCTCAATGTCTCTGCCTCTGTGGCACGCTGCTATTTCTTTTTCTTTTTTTTTTTTTTTTTTTCTTTCTTTCTTTCTTTCTTTCTTTCTTTCTTTTTTTTTTTTTTTTTTTGAGGTAGGGTCTCAGGGTGTCACTCTAGCCCAGGCTGACCTGGAATTCACTATGTAGTCTCACAGTGATCCTCCTACCTCTGCCTCCTGAGTGCTGGGATTAAAGGAGTGTGCCACCACGCCCGGCACACTCTGCTATTTCTTCATCCACCTGGACAGAAACAGAACAAACTCGCCAGTCACCTCCACTTGAAACCCCCACCTGTGGCCATCCCTGGAAGGCTCGACGCAGTGTTCATGTCTCACTAAGAAAAATAAACCATGATCCTCACAATGCCAATAAAAGCACACTCCTGATTGTTCTACGTAGGTGTCCAAACTAGCTATGTGGTGTTGTGCAAATTAGTGGAACTTCCCACGCAATTAAGAAAACACTGTTATTTTCAAAAAAAAAAAAAAAAATGTCCCCGCCTCTCTGTTGATGCTAGTAGGAAACCAGAAAAGTTCTGAGAGCATTGCTCACCGGAAGCCCTCCTCACAAATATCCAACGTGCCCTAAGATCCAACCCACCTGTCTCCACACACACCACACACCCACAGTAACCTTTTGCCTCTCCACAGCCTCTGCAAGCAGTTCAGCTCCGAATCTGTTGACTCCAGAAACCTTTCACCTGTCGGTCTGTCTGAAACAGGAAGCCGCTTCCTTGAAGGAGCTCCGCTGTGCTGCGAACTGCTTTCGTGCATCAAAAATGGTTTGGAGGAATTGAGGAGACCAAGTGCTCCGACCCTCTCCTCTATCCCACACCTTTCATTAATAGTAAAATATATGCACCAGACATAAGGAAAGGCAATGAACAAAGGCTTTCGAGACCTCGGTTCCAGCAGAAGAGCAAGCTCTTGGGGTTGGCAGGACGCTTCCTCCAAGTCTCCCCACGGTGGCCAAGGTGCCCAGACACAATGCTACTGCCTTGGCTTCCCAAAAGAAACCTAAAACCTCCCTGAAGTTGTTGGAAATGCATGCTACTCCTACAAGCTCCTTTGGCCTGAGCTGGGAAACCAGGTACTCTTCGCAAGAGCCAGGACCTGGTCAGGGTGTTCTCGGCTGGTACTCGCGCTTAGCTCAGCTCCAGGCACACCGGGGAAGCTCCCAAGATCACGGTTTCTACGTGGCTCTTTCTATCGTGATCCCGGCATACATCCTGACAAATCCCGGCTCAAGTTCACCAGTCTATGTTACCGGGCGGCTGCTGGAGGGCACCGGAACCCGGAGACCAACCCAACAGCAGAAAGAAAAGCGCTGCGCTAATAGTGCGCCCCAGGCGAGGAGCGCGCAAAGAGAGGGCAGTGGTCTAAACCAGCCCGGAGCAGTTGATATCCAGGGTTTCAGAAGCTCTCCCTCACTGGGCTCCTTGGTTTGCGTCTTTATCGCGACGCAACAAACTTATTTTCAGACTCAAACAGGGAAGGGTCGCCCTAAGGTGACAGTGGCATCGATGCTGGCTCTTGCCAGGTTCAGAGGTTTCACTACCATCCAGATTGGTCCCTGCAGGGCTGCTAGGCTCAGGGAGGTCCAGGTCCAGCCCTGCAAGGGCGACAGTCCCGGGAGATAGAAAGAGGGGGTGGGGGGGGAGAGAGAGAGAGATAGTTGTGTGCGTGTGATGTTCTTTCCCAGGCAATCCGAGAACCAGGGTGTCATGGTCAGTGGCAGCCTTGCCCATCTGCTCGTTTATCACTTACCTCCGCCCCTGAGCGCTCTGGAGAGAGCCTCGCTTGCGACGCCCTGACAGTCCGAAGGTCCCAGGGAAGTGGCGAAAGCTCCCTACTTGCGACCAATCCTGGCTGTGAACCCAATGCTCTGGCGGCTGTCGCGCTCCTCTCCCTCCTTGCGCTCTCAGCCTCTCCCAAAACCCGGCGCACTGGAGTTGTGAAGAAGACTCGGTAGCGGCGAGGGAAGGGGAGGGCGCGAGCCGCGGAGCTGGGCATGCTCAGTGAGCATCCGAGGCAGCGCGCACCCGGAACATCACCTGAGGGCCCTGCCCGGGGAGGGGGAGGGGGAGGGAAGAGCGGAGGAGGAGAGGGAGGCGGACCTCGCTCCCCACGCGCCAAACTGGTAAAGGGCTCTTTGCTTGTTTCTCAGGCTGCTAGAGATGTCTGCACCGGTGTCTGGATGGGGGGCGGAGGGGGCGGGGGGGGGGAGGCCTTGTTGGCCAGGGGTGCGGAACGAGGAGGCATCACCTGCTTGTGCAACCTGAGCATTGGGCACTGGAGACGCGACCTGCAGCTGACCTCGTTGCAGGCTGAACCTGGAGGATCTTTAAGGTGCTCTGATCAAAGGGATCAAATACTTAGGCTTCCGGACCAAGAATTACTCCACCAGGTGTTTGGTGTGAGCGGTGATACTGAACTTGAGAAGCCTGAACAAGGGTCTCTGGGGGGGGCCGGGGGGGAGGTTCCCTGTGTGTCCTTAGGCAAACTGCAGTATCAAGGAGCTGGTGTCTCACTCGTGCACTGCAGCACGCTCTCCAGCTGGAAATGTGTGGGAGGGAGAAAACAGTTAGGCTGAACAGGTACGGGGATCTGTCTGTGTGATGTGGGGGGAACATGAAAAGCCTTGTTATTCAAAGGCATGTGCACTGGATAATGAAGGCGTCTTGGTCGTTCTGCCCTATGACCCTACTGTTTCCTTGCAGAGATGTTTTTCTTCATCCCAAGTCCAAACCTCAGGGTAAATACAAAGGCCACTGGGATGTCACAGCCCCTCACCAGCCCTGTGCAAAAGGAGGCTGACAAGCAGAGGAAAGGCAAACGGAGGAACGCAGCTGGAATACATTTCTAGCAATCCCAGGAGAGACTGAATCTCTCTCTCCCTTGGAAAAAAAAAAGCCCCAAGGGGAGTTTGCTGAGCCCATTTCCCAGTGGATCTCAGCAGTGCAAAGCTCCACAAACAACTTCTGACCATTTACACAATCATGTAAACCTACCCTGACATCTCCATTATGTGGAAACGATGTTAACTGAAAAACTATTTTTAAATTACTTGTAGTAAGAAAACACTTCCCTCCTACACATTACGCCTCCCTCCGTAGTTCACACAAGTAGTTCATTATTCATCGCATCTGCTGTTTTATTTATTTTTTTTTTTGGTGTTTTGTTTTGACGTGATTATTTTTTAAAAACGGACAAATCCTAGTGAAGTAATAAATATTTTTATGGATAAGAATTCATCCCTTGAAATTCTGTATCTTTCATGACTGATTACTTGATTGCTAAGGTTAATGGTGAAGAAAAGAAACCCTCCAGTTTTCTAATTACTTAAACTTGGAGACAAATTTTTAAGTCTCTGCTGCTTCTCTCACATGAAGGCAATTTTGCAAAATGAGAATGGTAGTTATGTGTTTTCCCTACTAAATTACTACTTAAAATAAATGGTTTCTAGTCACTTTTGTACCTGTGCTTGACCCATGAGTTTTATTACTTTTATTGTGAGGTTTTATACTATGTGATAGTTTGAATGTATGTCTCCTATAGACTCCAGTGTTTTATTAAAACTGGCTGCTGGTGTTTTCTCTCACTGCTTAGATTTATGAATGAGAGCCAGCTTCTTCCACCATTGGTGGAACTTCCTCCTAAATCTGTAAGCTTGAAATAAATTCCTTCCTTCCATGAAACTGTGTCTGGTTTGGGTTTTATACCAGCATTGTGGAACTGACTGCTAAAGATCATTTTGCTTTTTGTACTTTTTGTTAGTTTGCTTATAAATTAATGTATTTCCCTATGACTGAGATTATATATATATCTCAATGTACCTTGTCCTTTATTACCTCGTGTCCTTCCTCACTCCTGCCTGTCATTCTGGTCCTCTTCCCACTCCCAAATAGACCCTCCTCTTTTTCTGCAACTATCCAATTAAAAGTCAAAATATACAATTATATTTGTCAACATATATGATTTACAGTAAAAGTATAGAACAAAATTTACCTAGTTAGAAGTTCACCAGAAATTCTGTTATTGTATGCATAAATATTAACTGTATATTCAGGAGAAATATGGTTTGTAACACTCTACACATTATTTTTATAGCTATTACACTGTTCTCCCAATGGGACTACAAATCGAAATGATTTTTAAAGTTTTATGACTAGTTTAAGCAAATTCCCATAAGCATCTTTGTAAATTTCAAATCTAAATATTTTATTTTCATTATTTCCTTAATTCTTACTCTGTATCCTCCCACACTATGTGAGATAGTGTACTCTAGCATAAACAGGGAAACTAACCAGGACCACTACTTAGAATCTACTCCACAGATACACATCTCCTTAGGAAAACAGATATTGTATATCTGGAGAGACAGATCTGGGTCGTGTCACAGGGATGTCAGTTAAACTTTAAGTTGGGAGCCAATTGTTTTCTTTTTGCCACCAAGCCCCCACTGATCAAATGCCAAGCTGAATCAGCACCTTCCCCCTCCCCCCTCCGCCTCCCCCCTGCATTCTTCACCCAAAACAAGAACTTGTAGTTTAAAATGCAACCAGTAATCCAGTCCTTTTTTTCCATTCTGCAGAGAAGAAGCCTAGGTGAAGGGCTACCTCAGCCAAGAAAGCAAGCTTTAACTGAAGCTTTCCTGAACATTCCTAAGAAAATCCACGCCTACAAGAAGATGGAAATAGTCTATTTTGAAGACAACATCCTAACATGTGTTTCCTACCATATCTGAGACCCCCAGCTGGGTGTCAGTTCCTTGCTCAGGCAACCTGTGATTGGGATTCTCTGGGGGGAAATGTTCCAAATGAATCAATTAACACCTCCAGCAGCCATTGCACTGAGACTGGGCTCTGTGTCAGTGCATGAATGAATAGCTGGTGCTCATGTAATTTGCAAATAATCATCATTATAATAGTGGAAAATTTCTTCTACTCATTTAACCTGAGTAACATATCAGCAGAGCTGTATTAACACTCTCCCCTCATTGTACCCTCTAACATAACGCTGCACACATATATGTGGTTTTTGCCTCCGGGTATTTTAATATGGGAGTATCTATTTGGATACAAGGTCACCTCTTACACTCATTAAACCAATCTGAATGAGGTCTGATAACTCTTAAGGGAAATCAGTGCTGAAAATGCTTTTGACTTTTTTGAGACATGGATAGAATATATCATCAGGTTTTCCTCGGCATGCGATAGTTCTGTAAACTCCAGAAAGGACATATGTCTGACCCTACCCCACACTTGCAATCCTTCTTCACACATTCTAGGCATGTGGTAGGTAGGAAATTAATATGAAAGGAAGAAAACAGAGTCTCACAGGGAAAGGGTATGTCTTTTGACCATATCTTCTGATTTGGTTCAATTTTCTTCTCAATTGTGGAATTCAGGGACACACACACACACATGTGTATGTGTGTGTGTGTGTGTGTGTGTGTGTGTGTATTCATTCCACCCTACATCCTAAATGACTTTAATAAGGTAATACAAAGTAAAAAATTGTGAGAATGATTCAGATTTTAAAACATATATAGGTTTTATAGCTGGCGTGGTAGCACATGCTTTTAATCCCAACACTCAGGAGGCAGAGGTAGGAGGATCACCATGAGTTCAAGGCCACCCTAAGACTACATAGTGAATTCCAGGTGAGCCTGAGTTAGAGTGAGATCCTACCATGAAAAACTTAAAAAAAAAAAAAAAAAAAAAAAAAAGATATGTAGGATTTATAATTATTTATAATGTATTAGGTGCTTAAATAGATCTTCATGAATGAAGCATCACTTGTAACCCTGCCTTGGTTTTTAAAGGGTAACTTCCATTTTTCTTCTAACAAGTCAATGAAGCAGTATTTTTTAGTAAAGAATTATGTCAAAAAGATTCTTTTTAAAAATACAATACAATGGACCTCAGGTCTGGCCTTAAGGACCAGCTTCTTAGAGCTCCCTCCTGTGCCATTGTTTTAGGTGACTGATTGACACTTAAGCTTCAAAGGACATGGGAGCAATAATGGCCTCATAGTGGGATAATATTAATTAACACACAAAAGCAGTTAATTGCCATGAAGGTTGTGACATGGACTGATAGACAGAGTCAAAGTAAACTAGAAGCCTGACACCCTATCTAATACTCCTTTAAAAATATGACTGTGAGACTCCAGCTGAATTTAAGCATAATAAACTACAATTCCGATCAATCACCTCCTCATTGCTCCACACTTTCTCCAGTTTTTTCAATCTTTATACAAAATTTAAAAGTAATGGTTATACAGGTATATATTTTGATTTTTCACTGTTCTCATGGATGGTATCCTATAAAGTGCTATAAACACTGAAGACCTCCTAAGGAAAAGTAGGTTTCTGGGAACCTCTGGTGACAGGATTTTCATTGACTGATCAACACATAATCTTATGTGAGCATCTGATATAGGCAGTGCATTTAATATCTGTTGTTGATTTATGAACACTGAAGTCATTGCCAGAGCCAAACACACTCTACTAAAACATGTGTTTGTTTTGTGAAGCCCTTTTGTACTTAGGACACCAAATATCATTACAGGGATATGCATAGGGTCATTTTAAACAGGAAGGTTGCAAAAAAAAATATTTCCAAAGATATAACACTAATAATACTGACAAATAATTGGAGGCTCCAGGGTACTGTGAGGCTTGAAACACAAAGGCAGAACTTTGCCCTGTGTGACTACAGTGGGTTATTTGTGCTTCCAGATGTTTAACTGTGTTCTATGTGTCACAAGTACTTCCTGTGTCAACAAGAATCATCCTGAGCGTGTTCAACATTAAAAAAATAACACCCGCTAATAAGTGAGTACATTTATAAATATGGCATCAACAAACGATGACCAACTAGGCAATATTTTGCCTTTTAATGATAGCTTCAATAGTCCACAAAATATAGAAGATATGATTCACCCAACATAAGCTGAATTTGTAATCATTTATAATTTGAGCCAGTGGCTTTCAAGTTATTGTCTATGATTTGCAAAGAATTGAAAAAATGTAGACACTAAGAAAGTTAAATGTGAAAAATTTATTTTAAGAATGTGTAAAAATAAGAAAGAAAAGGATCCAGATAAGTTCCCAAGGTAAGAGGGGTTTCTTCCTAGCTGGGAGAGGTCCTGACAGAGAAAACCCAGGGAAATCCTCATGGTAACTAGGAGCAGGTCTTTGTATGAATGAAAAACAATCGAGATGAGCCTCACTGCAAAATTCAAATGTATATGAAGGGCTTCGATTGGTTGGGGGACCAAGTAAGACAATGCAGTCGCAGGCCATGCCCATGGGTAGAAGAAGACCAAAAAAATTAAGGCTGAACAACAAAGAAGCTGCTCCTTATAACCATCTTGATGAATCAGACTGAAGGTCTCTACATTTCACCAGGGAAGGATGTCTGTGTTCTTTTGGGCCTGGTCCCCCAAACTGACCATCTGCAAAAGAAATCTAGCTTGCTCTTACATTCTAAAGGTGCTACAATCACAATTTTTTTAATCACAGATAATGATTACTCTATGTGTATTTTCAAAGTAGACTTTTGTGATTTTGGTGTTGAACATTATATTTTATTCACTTCTTCACAAAGTAGATAGTTTTCACAAACTAATAAAAAATTAAGGATAAAGAAAAAAGTTAATAAAATGGAAAGATTGTCTTTTTAAGTATTAAGAAACTCAACTTTTTTTCCTGTGGAAGGAGAAGTGGGACATGGAAAAAGCATCAAGATCACCATATGAAAGAAGGTGATCTCAGCAGAGTGCTGGGAACCTCCCCAGTTGCTGGCTGCATGTCAACACAGAGCATGTGTGGGAGAAGTGTGCTATAGACAAACACGTGAAAACTCAGGGCTGTGTAGGTGACCTATAAAGTGTCCCTACACTCCTGCTCCAGTGCTTTCTTAAATTGATATTTTATTTTTAAAAAAAATAAAAAGGTTGTGCTCTTATGCCCCCTTCTCCCCAATTTTGCTGAGGGCCTTCCTTGGTGGGGCTACTAATATTCATTATGAGGACCAAGAGGCCTCAGTCAGTCTTAAGGGTGTGGGGAGGGGCAAACATGGTGCCTCAGGCTATTCCAACCTACTCTGAAGCTCTTCTAATCTTTCTGCCCCCCTCTTCCACAGTTTTCCCTGAGCCTTGACAGGCAAGATAGAGATTTGATTTAGTTTGGCTTCCTCTGTAGCCTGTGAATCTCTGTTTTGATGAGATTTGACCGATTACAGTGTCTGTGGCCATTTCCCTGGAACAGGTTTTCAGGCTAGCCATGAGAGCAGTATTAGTATCACTGCTTCCTCTGTAATGACTTCTGGACCAGGGCAGGTAAGGTAGTGGTGACCAGTCTCATGGTAGACAGCTTTCTATTCTTGCTGTATTCTGGTTCTCCCTATTATTTCCCACCATCTTCCCCTCTGGAGCATGCTTGGGAATCAGCCTGTCTCAGTACTTTTTGAGCATACATCTTTTCCCACCTTACTAGTCAACTCTAGTTCTTAACAATATCTTTTTCTTTCTTAATGATCTGTCCCTGGCACAATTCTTTGTCTTGGGACATAAAAACCTGAAATTTGCAACAGGTACCCTCCTAACTCAGATCTACACCTAGCCTTCCAAAAAATGATGAGAAGCAAAGATGAAATTTATTCTATTAATCAAAATCTAAAAGTAAATGATTTGTGTGTGAATCATTTGAGAATATTATGAGAAGTTCAAATGCTGGGTATTTAGCTCATGTAAAGACATTGTGAGATGGCTCCTCAATGGTCCATCCATTCTAGTATTCATGTCCTTATTTAATTCCTTTGCTTTCAGAGGTTGGCTAGACTTATTGATTCACTAATATTGATTCACTGAAATGATGGATACCACTTCCTAGATTAGGTTACACAAAGACCTTGGCTTCTATCTTGTGCTTTCTGACTATTTCACCAGCTACTGTGATGTGTATACACTCCAGCAGCTATGGGAAGGCCACATGGAAAAATCTCAAGGCTTGTCAGCAATCCATTTATATGCTTAGATCAGGAATTTCCAAGGATTCCAAACCAAAAGTTATGTGTGAGAACTTAGAAGCAGCTTCTTCAATTGCAATTCCAAGAAAGTTTTGGGATAACTCAATTTCAACTTCATGAAAGCATCAGTCAGAGTAGACTCCAGGAAGCACTGAGGAATACCTGTGTAAAACATCAAGTAATTAGTATTTGTTGTTTTCATCCAATAGTTTCTGGTTGTTTGTTACACAGCAATGAATAACAAATACATTTCCCAAGATAATCTGGCTTAATAAATCTAGAATGAATGAGGTATATGTGCATTTTGCATATTGTGTTTTTGATGAAGGTGGTTTCTGGTCTTGTCTTTTATAGACCCAGCTGCACTAAATGCAGCCTTATGGGAGACAGAAGTCATCATTGGTGAAAACAGTGGACACTGCAAGCCTCCAGTTTGGCCAGCAAGGCCAAATGTGCCAACAGGTGCAATAGTGGCATGTCTGTTATGGGGGAAACCAACTGCTCTCTAATTGGACTGGAGACCTGTTCTATTGGAGGGACTACATGCCTGGTACTGAAAACCTAACCAAAAGCCTACAGTGGGGAGGTCATGAGCATTAGAAATGTAATGCCTACTCTTGTCTAGCTAAATGCATATATTATGTTCACCAAACTGCCTTGTAAGCACTTTACTTAATGTTTGTTTCCATATATTAATGCTCACTTTTGGTTAGAGAGGCTTCTCTTTTCAGATGACAGTGGCCACTGGGATGACCCAAAAGCCACCATAGTGCTGAGAAGATGTGACAGAGGAATGTTCAGCACTGAAACATCTCTATCACACTTTCCAAGGCTCAGGGTCCATTGTGCAAGAGTTAGGGGAAAGAATGTAAGAGACAAAGGAAGAGTAGGACTGCTTACAATGCAATTGACCTTGATATCCATGACCTCACAGTACCTAGCACTATCTTCATATGACCCTCATAATAGGAGGAAAAGAGGAATCAAAATATAAGAGACCAATGGAAAGAGGGAGGGGATATGACAGAGTGTAGAGTTGTGTACAGGGAAGTTGGGGAGGGGAGGGAATTATCATGGCTTATTGTTTGTAAGTATGGAAGCTGTCAATAAAAAGGGTAAAATGTTTCAAAAGTTTAGAGAATACATCAGATCTTATGTTATTTAATTTTATCCTAACCAAAATATACTATAATCATGTAATATAAAATTATATTTTCTAAAATGTTTTCTTTGTGTATGTCAATGAAAGGTTTTAATGTCATTTTGTTCACATTCATTGAGTCCTAATTTTTTTCCCTATTAGAGGTTTTCTATGCCACAATTTTTAATAAATGCTTCCAATTCCTTTTTGGAACACACTACAAATTATTCAGTCAATACTCTATTATTGAACACTAAAAGTGTTTGTATTTGGCCAATAAACAACACTTTGATAAACATACTGAAATTCAACTTTGCAATAATCTTAATTATTTCATTGCAAGACATTCAGGATTTGACCTGCTGGATCAAAACAATATTGTACTTTTCTGTGTTTGAGGCAGAGTCACATTCTGTATCCATGGCTGGCCTGGAATTTGCATTGGGCTAACCTTGAACTTGTGGTGATCCTCCTACCCCTGCCTTTCAAATCCCGTATTTACCACCACACCCATGCCTTAATTTATTTTAGGTATTTTAGTGTAGATATCCATGACATTAAAAAAAAGTAAAGGTGGATGAAGGTTCTAAATCTCATTCATCATTTCCTCAGAATAATGCAACAGATTATACAGAAGCCCCATGGCTAAATTCTGCACATGCAATGTTATAGCAGATTTTTTTTTAAGTCTTTGAAACTGTGAGCTCTATAAAATCCCAAATATGTACTTGCAGGTTCCCCAATGGCCGTTTGGATGAGAGATGCACCTGAGGAAATGGCCAGAATATTGCCAGAACAGAATTCAGTTCAAGTTTAGTTGGAGTCAGGCAACAAAATCTCTTGAAAAGTACTCCACACAAAACAATTGGAATCATAAATACAAAGCACAGTTCTCAGGAATACAGGCTCTTAGACTCACCAGAATTTCATACTGTGCTCACTGTGTGCTATTTGTAGCCAAACCCATATCTTGATCTCTACTCATTTTGCCAGGAAAGATATTAACTTGCCAACCTAGTAATCACTGAGATGTTCAATTATAGCAGTTAGCAACTTTTCTATCATTGATAGTAAATAAAGTTGATTGAATTTCAAGAGGGTTTAGGATAACAAGTGTCCAGATACTGACTACTTATCTCTGGAAAAGATATCACTGAGTAGAGGACTGGTTGTAAATATTAGCCAGTAAAGAGCATTAGAGGTAAAAACGAACACACTGAGAAAAACATCACACATTCCTATCACCATACTGTTTGTAACTAAATTAAATGCAGCATGGAAATGTTATACATGCTGACAATGTGGTATTTACTCACTCTGTAATAATGTATGCCAATTTATGTGCTTGTCAGAGTATGTTTTTAGTCTGGTTTCATCTATCCTTGTTAGGTATTATTATTGCTATTTATATATTTTGTTTTATTTTATTAATGATGGGGCTCAATTTTTCTTGTTAAATTATTGCTTATATTTTATATATTTATACACTTTACATTCTTTTTTCTTTTTTTTTTTTTTAGGCTGACTTGGTGTCCTCGAACTCAGATCCTCCTACCTCTGCCTCCCCAGAGTGCTGGGGTCAAAGGCGTGTGCCACCACACCTGGCTACTTTACATTCCTTACACATTAACTTTAGCATTCATCTTTATCATAGAAATTTGTCATTGTTTTCTGTGTTTTTAAGATAACAAACTTTTGTTATACATATTATTTTCTGTGTGCCTTTTAAGCTTGGAAATAGACATATTTTAAGTCGTTCTGTCATCAAATTTATGACTTTTTACATATCTATATTTGCTGTTATGGTTTTAGGTATATTTTCAGGTTCTGAGGAACAATTCCCCATCAAAACAGAAGTAAACGTTTAGAGATACACATTTAAATTCTCTAGAAGTGGTCTTTTAAAGCTAACATAAAATGAGAATTTTTTTTCAGGAAAATATAGTAAAAGCAAAAAATGCAAGAGTATGTCTGGGGCATTTGAAAGATGATCTTTTGCCCCAGTTCAGCATGATGGATAAGAAGTCAACTGTCTCCTCCATTTTCACTCCTGCTGGAGAAGAAATAAGGTGTCCCTGTGACACTGGCAGGATTTAGACATTTCTTTTCCTTCCCATAACTACAGTGAGACAGTAATTTCTAGGGCTGGAGAGATGGATAAGCAGTCAAGGCGCTTGTCTGTGAAGACTAAGGACCCATGTTCATCTCTCCAGATCCCAGATAAGCCAGACATACAAAGGTGAGGTTAGTGCAAGGTCACACATGCCCACTAGGTGGCACAAGTGTCTGGAGTTCAATTTCAATGGCTGAGGTGCTAGTGTGCCAATTCTGTCTCTCTGTCTCTCTCTAAAATTTAAAAAAGAGAGTAATATCTAGGCATGTGTGGCCAAGAAACCACCATCTTCCACTTGACCACTATTTACAAAGCAGTTTTGCCTCTGGAACAGCAGGCTGAAGATTATCCATCCCAAATTACCCTCACCCCATCTCATTTGTAATGGCCAGATCCCATGTTGAGAGTAGTAAGCCAAAAATATAGGAATTAAACCACTGATCAGGTAAAAACAAAAGGAGGTTTTGATGGAAAGCAATTAGGAAAGGAGTTGAGGCTCTACGTAAAACATAGCAAATCCCAAGCCAGTCAGGTTACCAGAGAAAACTACGCAAACATAGGGAAGAAGAACCTGTCTTGATCAGAGCACAACTCAAATGTTGATTTCCAAAACAATCCAACAAACCAGCTCATATTTAATTCCATTGGTCTCTATCTACAGAACAATGTACTCCCCAAGGTGACAACAGATTTGTCAGTTGGCAATCAGAAGAGCTTTATAAGTAGAATTTGATCATGGAAAAACAAGTGAAGGAATCCCTGTAAACTAAAACCACAGGCAGCATGCAGGCTGTTACACCCTCTGAAGACACAGAGCCTTCATGCTAGAAGGAAAACAATATGACTATGAATACGAAGGCCAGAGTAAACACCTGAGGCAGCAGGGGCCCTGCAGACTTAAAGCAGAACAATAGCTGAAATACCCAGTTTATATTAAGCAAGTGGGCACACCTGTAATCCCAAAACTTCAAAGATGAAGAGGATTGAATGTTGGAAGATAGCCTTGGCTACAGAATAAGTGTGAATCCAGTTTACAGAAAAAAATTGAAGACGGCCTGGGCTACATAATGAAACCCTATCACAAAAAAAAAAAAAAAAAAAAAAAAAAAAAAAAAGTTGCATCAAAAAATATGCAAAAATCAGAAAAGTATAATCTTTAAACAAGAAAAAAAATAATTTTGAGAGGAGTACAATTTTAGATTTAGCAGAAAAAAAATTCTTCAAAATAACTATTATAGTTAAAGACTAGGAAGAAAGAATAAAGAAATAAAAGAAGGCAGGATGAAAACATTATTTCATGCAGTGATGTCAATAAAGTGATAGAAGGTATTGTTAACAGAACTAAATGAAATTTCTTGAGCTGAAAAAATAAGTTAAACCCAATGTGAGCATAAATGTTTATAGCAGCATGTTGTATAGCTAAAAAGTGACAACAGCACAATGTTCATCAAATGATGAGTAAGTACATAAAATAGGTTGTATTCATAAAGATGAATATTATTTGGCCATTAAAAGAATGAATTAAAGATTGCCAGGTATGGTGGCACATGCCTTTAGTTCTAGTACTTGGGCAGCAGAAGTAGGAGAATTGCAGTGAGTTCAATGCCAGCCTGTGACTACAGAGTAGGTTACAGGTCAGCCTCAATTAAAGTAAGACCATACCTTGAAAAAATAAATAAGTAAAAAGAAATGAATTGATGATATATTTTACAATATCAATTAACCTTGAAAATTTAATGCACTTTAAAGATCTTGTGCAGAGGTTGTTTGTGTGTGTGTGTGTGTGTGTGTGTGTGAATTTCCACTTAGAGATGGCATATAGGGGAAAACAGGTAGGTTATTTGTGTGATGGTTAATCTTTGGTTGTCAATTTGACAGGATTTAGAAATGAATCTCTTGTCCTGCCTGTTAGCCTTCTTCTAGCTAAGATTAACTGACGGGGGGAAACCCACCTTAACTGTGTCCATTGCCATTCCATGGGCTTGGTGGCAGTCCTGGACTGTATAACGAAGAGAGAGATAACTAAGCACAAGCAGTCGTCACTCTCCTTCCTCCTTGTTGATAGGATGCTATGACTTGCCCTTCCTCCTCCTGCTGTGCTTTCCCTGCTAGGACGGACTTCCCCTTGAAACTGAGAGCTGCAAATAAACCCTTACCTGACTTAAATTGCTTCTGGTTTGTGATTTTGTCCAGGAAATGAAAATGAAATTGATTGTTCCAGACTATAGGGTGTATTGGGAAATGATGAAAATCTTTTTGCCTTGATTTTGTTCATGGTTATGAAAGTTCCTCAATCTGGGGACTCCCCGGGCTCTGTCTCGGGAAAGGCAGCACCCCAAATCACTCACGAGAAACGGTCTTGATGCAAACAGCAAGAGGATTTTTATTCCAAGCGCGCTGGGGCCCACAGTCGTATGCCACGCAGGGGTAGAGGACTGAAGGCCCCGAGTGCGGAATCAGGACAGCTTTTATAGGATTATAACAAAGCCCATGCATTCTGAACCAATCATTTTACATCATCAGAAGCCCACACAATGCTAACCAATTCTTTCGTGACACTCTATAGTTCTTGGGCCAATCATTTCAAATTGTTCTAGCCCGCGCACTATGGACCAATTAATTTGTAACACAGCATGATCTTCTTCCTATAGTCTCAGAGGTCCGCATTTGCACAGGCTCCTGGGTGGCGGTGACAAACTGCAGTTAAGTTAGGTCACTAGGGCTTAAGTTCAACCAGGGGTCTCTGTGTGTAATCTTTCCTTTTATGGCGCAAGCAGTTCATAGAAGCCAGATAAGCAGTTAGTTAGCTCATTTCCCGTTATCTCACTAGGCCAGAGTCACGTACTCAAAGCCTGTTCTTTTTACTTAGGTTCATGCAGGAAGCAGGCTCTGAACCAGCAAGAAGGGTGACCTTTTACCTATTTGTTGGCAGAGAGCTGGGTCTGGAATTTGAAGCATTTATGGCTTTTTCCATCCTTTCAGTTACTCAGTTATACTATTACACTAAATAATAAGTGTGTGGTATGTTATTGTACCTTAATCAGATTGTTATTAATAAATGATATTCTAATTCAGGGGAATATAAATGTCCACCTATATTTTCTCAAATCATATTAATGTTTTAATTTTTAAATCTACCTAGAAGCTAGAGAGATGGTTCAATGGGTACAGTGCTTGCTGTGCAAACATGAGGACCTGAGTTCAGATCCTTAGCACCCACATGGAAGTGATAGGGAAGCAGAGACAAGGATTACTGGTGCTTGCTAACTAATTTAGCAAACTTGGTGAATTCCAGGTAGAGCAAGAAAACCTATCTCAATAAATGAGGGGAAAACAATGGAGGACAACCCCTAAGAATACCTGTGGCCTCTAAATTCAATCATACACACACACACACACACACACACACACACACACACGTATTCATACCCACAAACACACACATATATATGCATGCATAACACACACACAAACACAAGCACACAATATCTTTAATTATGCTGAAATCAATTTTCTTTGCTGTATGATTTTTCTTCATATAAATATTGAATTCATTATAAAAGTTACCTGTTGGGCTGGAGAGATGGCTTAGCGGTTAAGGCGCCTGCCTCCTAAGCCTAAGAATGCTGGTTCCAATCTCCAGCGGTTCCAATCTCCAGGTCCCACATTTAGCTAGATGCAAAGTGATGCAAGGGTGCAATTCCATACTTGACCACAAGGGGGTGAACACATCTGGATTTCGTTTGCAGCAGCTGAGAGACTGCTGGCGGGCCCATCTCTATCTGTCTTCCTCTCTCTCTCTCTTTCTCTCTATTATCACTGCAAAGTTCAGTTACATCATTTCCAATCTACTTTTACAGAAGGAATAAAGGTGTCTTGAAATGCTATTAAAAAGTGCTAATGGAAGAGAACATAATAAAAATTGGTAGTCATGTCCAAGAACTATAGTACTCATAAAAGTAGTGGAAGTGACATAAACTAGAGATATCACATCACCCAAATCCTTAATTGCACAGGGGTAACCTGAGACATACAAGTTCATACAGCTCCCTAGTGAGGCTCAGGACAGGAAGACAGCAGGTGGCATTCAATCTCCTTCCATTATATTTTTATGCTGCCTTCTTTGAAATATAGAAAAAATAAGGATTATTTTAGGACATACTTAAGCAAATTACAATCAGTTAATAATATCATAAATCCTCCTATGTAACCCCCCTCTCATGAAATATATAACATATTTTTTGTGTTTTGTTAGTTTTTGTTTGATTGATTTTTGGAGACAGTGTCTCATCTTGTAGCTTAGTCTAGAACTCACTATGTAGCCTCTGCTGGCTTCAGACTTGATGCACTTATCTTTGCAAGTACAAGCATTGCTGGTGCCAGTGACCACACCCACTTTATGGTTTATGGACACTGATTAATAAGGAAATTAATAGCTGGCAAAATTGTGAAGAACAAGTGACTTCTGGGTGTGCAATCCTAATCAGGACATCTATACCACTGAACTCCAAGGTTCAGTGAACCTCAAAGAAGTGGTGGGGATAGGAATAAAAGAGCAGAGGTATGGGAAGGAAGGCAGAGAAACGCTGTCTTCTTGACACAACATGGCAGTTAAACACATGAATTCACAGCAGCTGTGGTTTCCTGCACAGAACTGAGCCTGTCAATACCTCACCACAGATATCAGAATACACGAGACAACATACCCCTAGAGTAACTAATGGTTGATGGGAGGGGAAGTCGGGTTCATCAGTAGTGTAGCCACTGGCATGTTGCCCATTCCACAATAAAAAAACCTTCCACTTGTGATCATAGAAGAAAACCTAGTTAACTCAATGGGCTACATTTTAAAAATCATGAAATTAAGATGTGCATAATGGAGAAAAAAATGATGTTAATGGGAGAGTAGGGGATAAGATAGGATAATTGGGAGGAATAAGATCAAAATACATTATATACATGTATGAAAATGTCAAAAATGGACAAAAATCAAAATTTTTGAAAAAGAAAAGAAAATTCATCCATTTATAGAAGTTTACAAAATATCTAAATACTTTCACAGAAAACCTGTGAAAACTTATTAAAGGGAAAATGTAGTTTATAGGTTACAAATATAAGCCAGAAATATAATTGAAATTATTTTAATTTAAGGTAAGACTTTGAAGTTAATGCAAAGGAAAAGTCAATCTAAGCAATTACAGGAAGCCCCTAAAGATTTTCTACTCAAATAATGCAAAGAACTTTTAATTGAGATTTAAAGAAGTCATCTACCCAGAAGTCTTACAAGAAGAACATAGCACTTGTTTGACTTCATTAGCTAGCTCCTAAAGTGCAATGGTGATAAAAAAAAAAAAAAGTAGTTGCTTCTTTCCAATTATTAAGGAGACATGTATTTGTGAAAAGACGTCTAAATGCCTTATTAAAACTTGTTCAGAATGTCTTACATAAACAGAAAAAAGATGGGAATTTGGGATGAAAATCCCAGCAGTTTAAAAATTTTCAGACTGTATAACCACTAAATTTTCTAGACTATATAAAAAATATTTGCACATGGATTAAAGAACATGAGCTCTTTTAGCCTTTTTCTTCTTTCTTTCATTCTGTCTACCACTGAGCAGATCCACAGGCCAACTGACGTGAACACTTGTCATCATTGAATAGTTATTTATTGCACAGATGCTGAAAGCCCAGGGCTAAGAGATGTGCTTTCTTAGTAATTCTTCCCAATTTCTGACTTTATATTGGAACATAATCTATTTACATTGTATATGATATCTGGTTAACTTAAACACCTCGATTGTGTTTTATTTTCTATTTGACCAATTTTTCTTGGTCCCTGCTTTAATTTCTGTCATCTACTATCTATCTGTTATCTATCTACCTATTTATTCATCTTAAATATGCTATTAGCTTTAGATGTACTCCTTTTATCACATATTTAATTTCTATAATGCTTCTAAATCCACAGTATATTTTATTTGATTAAATATATAATAACCTAAAGATCATATTATGGTGTGATATTTAACCATCTATCTTTTTGAAGACATATATGATTTTACTTCTAACGGATTGAAAAAGAAATCTTCAGGGCTGGAGAGATGGCTTAGTGGTTAAGAAGCTTGCCAGTGAAGCATTAGGACCCATGTTCAATTTCTCTCCAGATCCCACATTAGCCAGACACTCAAAGGCTACGCAAGTGCAAGGTCACACATGCTCCCATGGGTGGTTTAAGGATCTGGGGTTCAATTGCAGTTGCTGAGGCCCTGGTGCACCAATTCTCTCTCTCTCTCTCTAAAAACATAAAAATAAAAACAAATAAATAAAAAAAAGAAATCTTCAGCATGGATCTCCTTGGGACAAAATATATCAAATTTTGTTTCTCTGGAAGTTTCTTTATATGCTTTTGTGACTGAAATGTTTCATCTGGATTGAAAATTCCAGGATGAATCCTAGGCTGGCAATTTTAGATTTTGAGGGGAGCTTGTCTTCTTGTTCTTAGTGTTCCTAATAACCAGTGGTTTATGATTCTTCCTGGGCCTGATTATGGCATTTCCCATCTGTGGATGTTTTCTTGTTTTTATTTGTCTTGTTAACTGCCTTTGGAGATTTATGCCTTATACCTATTTTCTTTAGAAATTTGAGTGTAATGTTGCTACATGTAATATCATTTGCAATTATTTTCCTTATTTTTTATTTTTTTGATGTGCTTAGGTTTGGGGTTGGTGGCTTTCTTTCATTTTAGAAGAGTTCCAGCCATTATCTCACTAAATACTACTTTTATACCCTCTACCTTAGGATGCCTTCCATTTGTAGATTAGCATGTGACACCCTCATAGTTCAGAGGTTCCACACTCCTTAATAAAGTAACAAAATTTTTGTTACAGAAGTGTCTTGGATTGTTAGAAAAATTGAATGGGAAATATGGGTTTCCCATGCTAACACACACACACACACACACACACACACACACACACACACAGAGGCACATCAATCCCCTCTATTATTAATGTCTTGTATTAGTGTTGTGTATTTATTAAAGCTGAGAAGATAACAGTGATAAATTATAATTAACTACAACATGCATTTTAAGATTAATACTTCTGCACATTCTTTGGGCTTCAGTATATGCATGTGGCATGCTACTGAGCATGAAAGTAACATATATTCTAGCCCTGCTATATCAACCATTTTCTCTAGGAAAAAAAACAAAAAAAAAAAACCTCTGGTTACTTTACTATCCAGAATGTCACAAAGTTAGAAGCAGCTTTAAAATCCCTCCTTAGTATTTTGTGGTCACATAGATCATTTCCCTTTATTGCCAAATAAAATTCCATTGCCTGTAAATAGCCATCTATTCATCTACTCACATGTTGAAGCACATTTTGCATTGTTTCTAATTTTTGGCATTAGCAAATAAAGCAGTTATGAACACCGGAAGGCTGGAAGCTTTCGGACACACCTCAGTTTACAGGTTACTTGAGGGACTATCAAGTAGTATAATTGCTGGCTCTTCTAAAAGCACACATCTCTAAGAAAATGCTTAAATAGTCTTCTTCCATTGCTCTATTATTTGTATTCATAGCAACAATAGATGAAACTGCCTTTACTCAAGATCTAAACCAGCATTTGATGTTGTCAACATTTTGTATTTTGGACATTGTGAAGGTTTGAATGAGATGTTCCCTAGAAAATGAAGTTTTCTGAATGCATGGTCCCCTGCTGATGGCCATCTGTGAGGTGGGAAGCCTTGTTGAGGACGTGTTTTACAGGAGGACTTAGGGCTGCTATTTCCTACTATTGTTTTCTACCTGCTTTGGCAAGGACATGATGTTTAGCCTCTGCTCATGCCATGCTTTTCCCTGCTGTTATGAAGCTTCCACTTGAGACTGTAAGCCAAACTAAAACTTTCCTCCCATCACCTGCCTTTGGTCAGATGCTTTATCTCAGCAATGAGAACATAACTACAACAGATATTCAAACATTTGTGTGATAGTATCTCACAGATGTTTTAATTTGCAATCTTCAAAAGTAATAAATCTTGAAAATCTTTTAATATGCTTACCTGTCATGACTTTATCTTCTTTTATGTGCTATCTCAACATATTTTTACCATTTTATTATATTGTTTGTTTGCTAGTTGTTGTGTTTTAAGACAATTTAAGATGTATTTTGTATGTACAGTCACAAATATGTATTTTTTCTTAGTTTCTTATCTTTCCTTTCATTGTTTTAACTGTATCCTTTGTAGAGAAAGGTTTTAAATAGTAATGAAGTTTAAACTTTCAAGTTTTCCTTCATAAATTATACTTAGGATACTTTACCTAAACATCTATTGGAAAACTCAAGGTTGTCTTATCTCGTATGATATTTCTGAATTCTGAATGCATTCCTCCCTTGGCTTTCTTTTATATTGCTTCTAACTGTACAACATATTTTACATTCCATTTTATGGTACAATTTTAATTAATTTGCATGGGGGTTATAAAGTGAATGTTGATATTCATTTTTGGCATATTGATGTCAATTATTTTCTAGAAACTTTGTTGAAAAGCTATTCTGTTTTTGAATTATTTTTCTTTAGTAGTAATTTAAGTAGTTTCCATTGGTTTATCTTCAAGTTCATTGTCTTTTCATTTCTCAATGCTTAATGTTGGGTTAAGCTTATCCCATAAACTAGCATTTATTTTTTGTAAATCTTATTTATTTATTTATTTAAGAGGGAAAAAGGGAGGGAGAGAGAGAGAAATACAGAAAGACAGAATGGGAGCTCCAGGGTCTAGCCACTGCAAATGAATTCCAGACGCATATGCCACTTTGTGCATTTGGCTTTACATGGGTACTAGGGAATAAAACCTGGGTCCTATCTCTCCAGCCCCTAAACTTACATTCCTGATGGAAATCTTTAATTATAGTGTTTTATCCCTCATTCAGTTCAGCCATTTAGGGACATAATTTAATTGATTCACAATAGTTGTTTTCAGTTCTATTAATTTTAATAGATTGATTTTAATGTATATCTCAATTTTTTCCCATGGTTTATAGGCCAGAGTTCTTGGTTATTATGAAGGACTTTCTAGTCCTTTTTTATGTAGACATCATGGGGAATATATGTTGAATTATTTTATAATTTTTCTTTAAAGAGTTTTTAGCTTTATTTGGGAAGGAGGAAACTTTCTGTCAGGTCAGTTTAATCATACTTTTTTCAGTTTTAGACATGTTAAGATGGTTTGCTTCAGTTGGCCATAGGCCCAAGGTAATGTGCATCCCAGCTTCTGACTAAATGTATAGACCCATTAGGGTTTCAATTGAAAACTCCCTGTGTGTAGAAGCACCTTAAGCAGACACAATTTTTAGAACCTTCATTCTAGTGTTGGGCAATATTGAACTCAGTTGAGCTCTCTAGCCACCAAGAGATTACCTAATGATTAAAAAAAAATATTCCATATATTTGCTGCTTAGAAATTGGAGAATAAAGTAAATCAAATCGGCACTCATATTTTCACCTGGAGTCAATTCAATTAAAGGAATTTTTTTTTCTTAATTGTAAGCCAGTTTTTCTAAACTGCAAGTAACCCCAAATTCCAATGGCTCTTTAGCCCTCTTTATTTTTATAGTTCACTAACTCCCCTTGACTCTGAAAACTGGAAAATACTCTCAGGCAAATTTCAGACACGTAGAATTATTCTATCATAATTCCACTGTTTCACAAATGTGTAATTGTTACATGAAGGAAAAATGGACTGGCTTGTGACACCTGGACTAAATTCTGATACTCTGGAAGTTTAATTCCTCCTCTGGTTTTGGCTATTATAAAATGCAAGTCTCAAAGTCCAAAAATATGAGTCATGTTAGATCTTTTTCTATATAGTCTGCTTTCTTCTACCCACCCATGGTATTTGCTTATTTTGTTTCTTTCCTAATATGCCTAGCAAATTTCACTCGCTACTCTGTGTAGAAAACTGTAGAATCTCTGAATGATGTTCCACACAGGGACATAATTTTCTTACATTAACATTTAAAGAATATGCATGTTGCTTTAGTATGAAGGAATGAGTTGTTCCAAGGCTGTAGTTCAGGCTTTCACGTTTCATTGGTCTTAACTCAAGAGGGCAAGGGAGGAAGTGCTCACTGGGAAATCACAGTATCTTACAGGACTATCAAAGGATCATTTTGTGACTTACTACTACATCCCATAACAGCTGTGTTTTATGAGATTTTAATAATTGTTATTTTTAAAGTCTATGCACAGTAAACCCATAATAACTATACATATTCTTGATATACAGTGTGATATTTCAAACATAAATAAATTATGCAATTTTCAAATCAGGGTATTTACCATATCCATTACCTTAACCATCAAACATTTATGTAAATAACATTCTGGGCTATTTTGAAATATATATTATTGTAAACTCTATCCATGCTGCTATGCAAAAGAACACCAAAACTGATTCTTCTGATGCTTTATTTTATAACATTTATTATCTACAAAATTTAGTATTAGAATTTATTTTCAAATAGAGTTAAAATGCACCTTCTTCTCTTCTTGGGTCAATTTTGCCTTTTTAGACCTTGGAATTCAGAGGGCTCACAGAGTAGAAGCCTCATGAGAAAGAACATAGTGTATATAGCACTATAGCACAGCGAGTCTGAATTGGACCTAAAAAAACAAAACAAAAACAAAAACAAAAAAAAAACCTGCCTAAGTAATTCAGCTAGCCAGCATTCAAATCCCAAAGATCATTTCCACATTCTGAAGCAAATGCACTTAAATGCATTGAATTTGAATAAATGAAATATCCAGGTTATAACTTTATAATTTCCTAAAAATAAGTTCAATTTTTATCTTAAATGTTTTCATATTAATGTTGTTTTAAATTTTTATTTTCATATTTCCATATTTAGTAGGCTGAGAAGCATCAGTGTTTGCCCACTACAATCTTTATAGTTTTTTTTTTTTTAGTATATGTCCAATGAGTAAAATTGCTCAAAAATAATGTGGTCTAGTTAAAGTATGAGTATAAATAGAACTATCTTATTCTCAAGGCCCTATGGCCTAAGGACAACATGCTTTGAAGCACATCCAGAAAGCAGAAATAATTCACCAAAAAATAAGAAACATCATATTATAAATTAATATGCAATTTCTTAACTGTAAAACAATTTGTATCAAGCTCACTAGTCCTGAAAATGCCACCACTTATGAGAACATTCTATGGATGAGATGTCATCACTTCATAAGAATTCCTGAATGTGTATGATTATTTCTGAGAATTCATGGACAATACATTCAGTGAGCTTCGGATAGCCACACAACTTCACAAACATGAGTTATTTAAAATTTTATTTACTGCCTAATATGAGTACATTTTAATGTCTGATAAGATATTTAGAGGAAGGGATGATGAAATCACAGTATCTGGGCTAATATTTTGACCTACTCCCTCCAAACAGGTTCAAGAGGCAAACAACAATACTTAGTGAAATCTCAATTCTCCTTGACCTCAAAATTCTTATTCTGCACCAAGTTTACATCAGGAATTACAAAAGCTTTTGTGGCACACTTAGTAAAATAAAACCAGATGACCTGGATTAATGGTCAGGATTACCAGTGGCAATATATAATTACGGATACATAAACAAAGAAAAAATTAGTGAGGAAGTAAAACTATTTAAGTTGTGTTTTAAATATTTAGTATCTATTTATTTATTTAGTTAGTTAGTTATGTATGTATTTAGTGAGAGAATGAACTGCCAGAGCCTCTTGCCACTACAAATGAACACCAAACTCATGTGCCACATTGTGCATCCAGCTTCATGTGGGTACTAGAGAATAAAACCCTGGCTGGCAGGCTTTACAAACAAGTGCTTTTAAATGCTGGTCCCTTAAGTTATGTTTAATGTATTCATCAATAATATTGTTTACACATCAAAAATAAACATGGTTACAGAGAAAATGTATGAGAACCTGGACCCACCTCCTTTCTTTCAGATCCAGGTGTGATTTCCTAGTTTTCTAAACCAAAGTACATAACCAAAGCTTTCCACAGGAAAGATGGTTTTATGATAACAGCACTAGAGATATAACAATGTGCAGTGTGTGATTTTGCATGATGGTGATAATTTGGGGTGGGATGGAAATGGAGTTGGTTCAGTTTTCAATTGAATGTCCTAAAACCTCTTCAGGTTATTCCAGATCTTCAAGTCAAAAGTAGCATATTTCCTTAGCTACAATTAAACTAGTTATTTGAGAATGATATCAATTTTGAGTTCAATGAGAAAAACTATACTATCAAAAAAGGGGAGGACAGAGAGAGAGATAATGAGAGAATGGGTGCTCTAGGGCCTCCAGCCGCTGAAAACGAACTCGAAACACATTTGCCACTTTGTGCATCTGGCTTATGTGGGCCCTGGGAGGTTGAACTATAGTCCTTTAGCTTTGCGGCAAGAGCCTGAACTACCAAACCATCTCTCCAGTCCAGAAAAACAGTTTTATATAGGGACATTCGGTGGTTAACCTTTACTCTCAATCTGACTGACTTTGAAATCATCTAGGAGACCCACATCTGGGCTTCCCTCTGTGGGCCTTTCCAAAGAGGGTAACTAGGAAATAACAGCCACTCTGAATGTAAGTGATACCAGTTCGTGGGCTATCCTCCTAGAGTAAGTAAAAAGGAAAACAGGAGAAAGAAAAAAAAGGAAGAAGGAAAATGAGAAAATAAATAAAGCCTAGAAGCCATGTTTTAGGAGAAGCTACAACCAAGATATCTCAAAACACCCCTACTTAGAAGCATTAGTTCTTAACTGTGGTGATTTAAGTCCTGCATAGAATTTGCACATAATGTCTTTGTTGGAAAATCGCTCCAACACAAGAGAATTTCAGTTTTAACTAATGTAAATGCTGTGCAGAGGGCCCTTTTGTAGTGTTAGCAGTTGACTTGATAAAAATTTGACCCTGATTAGGACCATAAAATCCTATGTTGCTAACTGATTGCTCCCTTTTATTCTGCTGGAGTGATAAAAATACCCACATGTATTTATTCTTCAAATCGCTAAGCATGAACTTATTTGTCCTTCTCCTTACTATTGACAGAACACTGCACTCCAACAACTTTGCTGCACCCTGTTATTACCTGAATAAGCCTTATTTGTTATTCATAAGCTTTCAAAAACCAGTTTATCATTTATTTTTTACTCTTCATTGTCTATAATTGCCTCTTAAATGCTTTCAAATAAAACTTCTTTGCTTATCATTTTTATTCCTTTCAAATCTTTCCCTGCAGTCAAGGTGAGTCATCACCACTCTCTTCCATATTATTTTCTGCTGAACAAGCATATTTTACTGTGGCCTATGTGACTGATTTCTCTACTGCTGTTACAAAAGGTGTCCCTAATCTCATTGAAACTTGTCTGAGGACTACTGAAATATTACTTCCCAGTATGTTTCAAATTTTGCAATATTTATAGATCCTATTATGTACATCAAAATATAATCATAATATAAATAAATGAAGGTATATAGGTTAATTTATATATTGATATTCCTTCGGTGAGATTGTTGCTTTATTGGTCATTCATTTACATTTCTTAAAAATAAAAAAGGTCTTTCCCCTGGAGAAGATATGATAGAATAGACTTTGATTTTTCTGATTAATTTATTACCATTGGATATACTCAAATACAAAAGCTAAAGGACTTAGGAACTTAGGTACCTGGTTCATAAGGGATGAAGGACCAGAGTTATTAGAATCTAGTATACATAAAGCAAAAACACAAAAGGTCTAATTCAGTCAGATAAACAGACAGCTTCACATTCTCTAAGAATGAGTGCAGTATGGATCAGAGGGGATAAGCATAAGCATTTAGAAGACTTTCTGAATAAAAGGTTTTATAGTATCATTTTCTTTTGGGTCCCTATTTGTATCCCCCCACCCTTGTCCTCCCTCCCACCCTCTCGCTTCCTCCCACCCTTACCCTCCCCCCATCCCGCCCTCCCTCTTGTCTGGTCCTCATAGTGCTTATTAGGTTTGGCAGCATCTCAGGTGGATTCAGGTTAGCAGCAACAGATAAATGAAACAATGCGACAATTAACTTTTTGTGATTGGGTGAGCTCACTGAGGATGATCTGTTCCATGTTTGACCATTTTTTTTTTCAAATTTCATTATTTCATCTTTCCTTACTCCTATGTAGAATTCCATAGTATAGATATAACACATCTTTGTTATCCATTCATCTATGATGCACATCTAGGTTGATTCCAGCGCTTTGCTATTATGAATTGAGCAGCTATAAACATGGTTGAGCAAATGTCTCTGATCTGAGGCTTGGAGCCTTTAGGGTAAATGCCCAGTAAGGGAGTAACTGGGTCTGTTGGTAGGCCTATAGTCATCCTTTTCAGGAATCTCCATATGGCTTTCCATAATGGTTGAACCATTTTACATTCCCACCAACAGTGAAGGCTTGTTCCTATTTCTCCACAGCCTCGCCAGCATTTGCTTTCATTGTTTTTTTTTTTTTTTAATGTTAGCCATCCTTACTGGGGTAAGGTAGAATCTCATAGTTGTTTTAATTTGCATTTCCCTGCTGATTAGGGATGTTGAACATTTTCTTAAGTGTGTGTTTACTATTTGTATTTCTTCCTCTGAGAATGCCCTGTGCAGCCCTCTGCCCCATTTTGTGAGTGGGTTGTTTGATGATTTATTGTTTAGGCTTTGGAGTTCTTTGTAGATTCTAGAAATTAGGCCTCTGTCAGTTGTATAGCTGGTGAAAATTTTCTCCCATTCTGTGGGTAATCTGCTGGTTTTGGTTATAGTATATTTGTCAGTGAAAAAGCTTTTCAGCTTCATGAGATCCCAATGGTTGAGTGATTGTTTAATTTCCTGAGATTCCGAACAACAGGCTAAAATATTGATCATTCAGCAGGCCTGCAGAGGGAACACCTGAACCACAGGAAAGTGGAGAGAACATCACTAAAACACACCTTAATCTTTTTGTGCCTCTCTCTTTCTTCTCTCTCTCTCTCTCTCTCTCTCTCTCTCTCTCTCTCCCTCTCCTCTGTATACTCACTTTCTCTTTCATATTATCTTTCTTTTTTTTCCCTCACCTCCCTTGGCGCAGACTTACAACTTCCAGTAACAGCATGGGGTTAACTTTCACAATGAGCTGTTGATCCGAGACACCTACAAGGTCCCCCCCCACACACACACACAAAAAGGACAGATTTTTGTCAGGGTTCTTGATGACCCACCAAAGGTTAATGGTAAGACCCTACTGTCGAAGACAGCAGACGCTGTCTGGAGAGACCTGGCCAAAATCTGGAAAATTTCAGTCCCCAGACAGTTAGCTAATTTAGTGCCAGAGGGTGCTACACAAGTAACTGGGGAAAATGGCCAACATCTGTCCAAACAACTCGCAGTCTAAGCTACCCATCAGGAAACAACCTGACATAATGCTCAAATAAGTGCAGTAGTGACACACAGCCAAGGTGGGTTACCAACTGCTCTTGATTTGGCTAATAGATCGACTGAGTGGAATGGAACTCATTGCTGGAACTGGGAAATAAGTCAAAACCATGTACAAAAATGAGCTCAGTCTCCAAGATCAAGACACCACCAAATGTGGGCAAGAAGAAGGCCTATGCATATAAAATTCCTTCTAAAATATCTATGGCCATCCCATCTATCTAGTACTAACTTCTCTCTCTGTTGGAGAATTTGCTTATCTTTTTCAGATGGACAATGAACCTGAAGGGAAAATCAGCCAATCACACCTCACCAGGGCCCCAGCTGAAACCATAGAGTAATGTGGGGAAAGGGCAAAAGTACAGTGTTCTTGGTGATCATGACACCAGAAAAAGACTGAAGGAGATAAACATGGAGAACATCCAACTCCAACTAAGCCAGATATCCAGAGACACAGAAGCACCCAAAAACCTCATCACTGAAGTAGAACTAAAATGACCCCAATGTAGCTCAGGGAAATTCATGGAAGAGGGGGCAGAAAGAATGTTAGAGCCACAAGTTGGGGCATTATGTACAGAGACTTGGCCTAGCCCCCACAACTCTTGACTACCCCCACAATGCATGACCCACATTCCCCATTGATGAGGTCCCTTTGGAAGAGGGAGGACAGGGAGGAGGATAATGGAGTCACCATTATGAATGTAAAATTAGAATAATATAAATAAAAATAAATTATAAAAAAAACAAAAACAAAAAAAAAAAGAAATATTGAACTATAAAAAAAATAAAGACAGGACAAAGCATGAAAAAGAAAAAAAAAAAGAAGAAGACTTTCTGATGGACCCCACAGTGAATTCCATTAACTCTACTTGATAAGGGCCCACAGTGGAATGGTGGTATGTAGAGGAACATATGAGCCTAACCTGAGGGGAATATGACAAATATGCAACATAAAAAGTTCATTTAAGGAAAAGAAAGCTTACTTCTTCCAAAAGCCTGCTGAAGCATAATAATAAACAAATTACTATCTCAGAGGAATTCCCTAGGGCTTCATGCATCTGCAGCTAGTCATGTTAAACATGGAAAGAATTAGAAAAGTGTATCTTAAAGGACCACTGGACCCAGTTCTCGATAATACCTGGGCTATTATTAAAGATGGTGAAGGGCTAAAATGATATGGTCTTGGCTCACTATATCCTAAACCTTCAAAAAGTGTTGAGTTCAAGTAGAGGGTGCACATGATGTAAGCCTTTATCAAGTGTTCCTGTAAATGGAGAAATGGTTTATCCCTTAAGGCATTTGCCTGTGAAGCCTAAGGACTCCAGTTTGATTCCCCAGGACCCCATAAGCCAGATGCAGAAAGGGGCACATGCCTCTGGAGTTTGTCTGCAATGGCTAGAGGTCCTGGCATGCCCATTCTCTCTTTCTCTCTGTCTGCCTCTCTCTCTCTCTCTCAAATACATAAAACATTAAAAAAGAGTTCATGGACTCAATGCAAGATTTATTATATTTCTCATGAACTTTGCAGTTGAATATTACTATGAAAAGTGAATCTTATACCAGGCCAAGAAATAAAGCATTTTCAGTTTAGCAGAAATTAAATATACTATTAGATATGATATTAGATATGACATTAAAGAGTAGGATCACCTTAGAGAGTCTCCAATTTAATTAAGAAAACCAAAAGAAGTCTGACTACAGGAACAGTAAACCAAATCAGCTTGCTACTTACCATTGCTGTAAGACGGACATTTGTTTACCCATTCATTCATTCATTCATTCATTCATTCATATAACATGTTTTTGAAGACTGAAAACATTTCAGGTGATGTTATGAGGTGATGTCTGTTTTCCTCATCATTACAACTTTTGCTATAGTTACAATATGTTTACTGTGATGCTATGTGCATAACCAACTCTTCTTATCACCATGCTTGATATACATTTCAGTGGCTAGAATATAAGATACTCAGAGAATCATTAAAAGTGAGAAGTCACTTTCAAATAATATGGTCTCATACTTTAAATATTTATCTCGGTTGTCCACCCTTGACGCTTTTTTGACATTCAAACATATTTTCTATTTGCATACCATTCCTCCCTATATAATTATATTTATACAACGTATTTGTCTATTTCTACTCCCCGCATATTCATATTTAAACATCAAATCCCACTGCAGAGGGTAAGTCTGACAATCACCATAGGGGGGTTGTAGATCAAAATTGCATGTTTGATCTAATTTTCATGAAATATGATATATGTAGCCCCATATTTAAGAAGCATAATGACAAGTTTCAAATATTGACCTGTTGGGGTCCCTCCTAGGGACCATGTTCTGCCATGTTCACAGAAACCACTTCCTGTTTTCTTCTGACATGCGGTCTGGCTAGGACCAGACCTGCATTGTGCCATACATATCCTCCTTTTTGTTTTTATTATTGAAAACCCTGGGAGGCATGGTTCTTTGCCAAGCCATTCTTGAACCCAAGCCCCAAGGGATCATCACATGTGACGGTGCCTGTCTTAGGTTGTCCCATCTCATAGAGTCTTACCCATCATTGACAACCTGCCATCCTAGTGAGAAAACCCGAGGGGTGTGGCCTGGTTTCTTTTAGCATGCAGTCTGGCTAGAGCCAGTCCTGCATTGTGCCATACATATCCTCCTTTTTGTTTTTATTACTGGCAACCCTGGGAGGCATGGTTCTTTGCCAAGCCATTGTTGAACCCAGGCCCCAAGGGATCATCACATGCAACAGTGCCTGTCTTAGGTTGTCCCATCTCCTGGGGTCTTACCCATCATTGACTACCTGCCAATCTGGTGAGAAAACCGAGGGGTGTGACTCTTGCCTAGGAGGCATGGGAGGGCCAAGTGGTGGTGGCTCTGTGGTGTGTGAATTGTCCCAGAAAGTTAGAATTAACTATAGAACCTGAAAAAGACTGGGGTAGGACAGGTTGCTGAGTGACTGTCATGAGTTCACCCTTAGCATCATAATTAGTAGCATCGAGTGTCCTTAATGGTAGCAGATCAATGTAATCAAAGGTTTTGCAAAGGAATTTATGGCTGGTTGGAGAGTAGCATGACCATAAGAGGCATTAAGAAGCAAAAAAGGCAAATGTGTGGATAAGGAGAAGTATGTGTTTGAAGGGGGAGGAATACAGCAAAATAGAGTGGCTAAAATAAAGCCTAGGAAAAGTGTGGGAATTTAGGATCACCACACCAAACAAGTATGGCCTAAGAAGAATTGTCCAAAATAGTTTCTGTGAGGTGGTAGTAGGGAGAAAAGGAGATAAAAGGAGAAAAGGAGGGAATAAGTTTCAGTCCCATAGCCAGACTGAGGGGTTTGGCATCAGCCTCTTCATCAAGGTTGATCCCTGAGTCAGTGGCTGGACGGATGTTTCCGGCAGGGATCCAGATCTTGACCTGTGAAGTTTCTGGAAAGACACAAGCATACCCTCGGCCCTGTGTTAAAACTTTTGTTTTATAATTAGTTCCTTTAGGGTCTGGTTCATTCTCTCCACTATGGCTTGTCATTGTGGGTTGTAGGGGATCCCAAGGGAGTGTTTGATTCCCCAAGATTCCATGAAGGATGTGGATTGGGCAGATGTGTATGCAGGGCCATTGTCAGTTTTAATTGACCAGGGCACACCCATGACCAACATGACAGTTTTTGTCACCTTAATGACATGGGATGCCTTCTCCCCTCAGAGAGCAATAGCAAAAGTAAGCTTAGAGTAAGTGTCCACAATGACATGGACATATTTGAAGTTACCAAAGAAAGGTATGTGGGTAACATACATCTGCCAGATAGAATTTGGGGTAAGGCCTCTAAGATTGACTCCTTGAGGCTGTAGGGGACTCAAGGGGGCTGAGGGGGGGGCACATGCCTTACAGGTACAGGCTAAATGTTTGCATTGGCTAAGCGAGAGCTCAGGGTATAGGGTTCTTAGGTTAGTGGGGGATAGATGGAACCTTTGGTATAAATGTCTAGCTTGTTCTAAAGGTGGCAAGGATGAGACAGCAATAAACTTGTCTACCTATGAATTCCCATCAGCAATAAAGTCAGGCAGACCAGTGTGTGAGTGAATGTGCTCAAAAAGTCTGAAGGTGGGTGGCCCATTGTAAAAGGACTTGTTCAAAGTAGGAGTCAATGATAGATTCCTGGGCTGCCTTGCAGATGAGAGCCAGATCAGAGAGGGGGGTGGGGTACTAGGGCCTGGCTGTTGCCTCTGGCCCTACATTAATGGGGAAGGAGACAAATGGTGGGGCAATGGGGCATGTCAGCAAACTGGCAGTTGCCTGGGTGTGTCCAGGACAGATCGGTTGGAGGTCCTTCCAAGGGTAAAGAGGGGGAGGGGTGGCTGTGAGAGCAGCTGCTGCAGGCTGCGGTTTGGGTGGAGGTCTTTTATCATTGAAGGGTTGGGCTGGGAAGGACAAACTTTGAAGATCTAGTTTTGGTTCCTCCTTACAGCTTTCATTGTGGGCGGAAATGACTTCCTCCATGGAGGAGACTTTAAGGCTGGCAATTATTTCAAGGAGGATAAGAAAGAATGGGGTGGGTGCTGTGCCCCTTTCATAAACCTCATGTTTCTTTGTGAGGAAGAGAACCTGGGACCAAATGGAAGTGTCCCAGATGTTCTCCGGACTAATCCATGGGGCTAAAACAAGAGTTTCATCCCAAAAGCTATGGAGGTCCTTTTGTTTCACTTTTAAGCCATGTTGCAGGAGGAGGGCCTTAAGAGCCTGCAATTGTGGTGTCCTCTGGTGGAGAGGGAAGTTGCCCATTATGGCGTGGTGGTATTTGGGGGTGGGGGGGCTAGGCTGGGACACTCCTGAATCAAGGAGACAGAAAATAACCCAGATCAAAAATGATAGCCCAAAGGATGATCATGCAAACCACAACTCTTAAAGCCAGGGCCAGCTGAAACATATGGATAGAATGTTTAGGACCCACATTTCTTGTGCTTAGTGGGGGACTTCCATGGGTTGTTACTCCATGGGCGCATGCCCACACGGTGTCTCCAGGGAAGCTCAGCCAAAGGCCTCGCCTTGGTTCATAAATTGCTTGGGTCAGACTCTTATGTGATTTTGCCAGGATGAACCAAGAATGGAGGGGCAGGGACAGGCTTCAGGACCGTGCAGCAAAGTGTGTCTTCCTACTGGGGAAAAGGATGAACAAAAGGAAAAGGGGGAAGAGGGGGCTGCCCACTCACTCTCGGGTAACCGTCAGTCCACAGAACAGCAAGTGGCCTACTCACCGGATGACCAAGAAGGGGGCGTCTTGCCAAACTCTGAGGGAGCTATTCACTGACAATCAAGGAGGGGGTATCTCGCCAATGCTGAGGGGGCAGAGGGTCCCTGTTCTGGTTCCAGATGTTAGGGTCCCTCCTAGGGCCAGCCCAGGAGGGATGGCAGGGTCTCTGCCGAGTTGGGGGTGAGAGGCTCAGAATCATGACACAGACTCTGGGAGTTGGGTGGAAGCAGCAAAGGGTGAGCTGCAGAAAACTCATTTATTCAAGGAAATGTAGGGGGTTTTAAGGGGTTTGGCTGGCCAATCATTGTATGGGGTGGTCCCCTTCTTGTGACCAGTGACAGCCAGTCTCCAGGCAGATCATCTCTTAGCAGGCTTCTCACAAGCATGGGACTGTAGCTGTTGTCATACCAGGCCTGTGCAGGATGCCATGTTCAAAAAAGCCACTTCCTGGTTTCTTCTGACATGTGGTCTGGCTAGGGCCAGACCTGCATTGTGCCATACAATGACCTTCATCAATTATGCATTTTTCCAGTATAAACATTTGAAATATCTTATAATTTTTGCTACTGACTCATTTCATAAATTTTCCTATTCAAGATGGCATAAAGTACTAATGTTCTGAGTCTTTGTAGATCTCGGATAAGTTGAATGAATCAGCTTAAAGCACTATGGGTAATGTGTATCTCTGTTTTGTGGTTGATTTGGCTGTGTTGGCTGATGCAATCAGTCAGAGACTTATGTATATGAGGAACAGTTCACTCAATGCAGCCTGTTACCTCCATAGAAATATACTCATCACTCTAACCACCTTGAGAATTTTGACAACAGATGTACTACATGCCAGGATGAATAGTAATAATATGAATGAGTTTGGTGGTTTTACTGTGATCTAAGGAATCCTCAGAAAATTCATGAACATTATTTTTATATTCTATATCTATTCTAATTATTGTTTAATCTTCCCAGTGTCCACCAGGATTATTCATAATGTCTATCCACATTAAAATCAATTCTCAAGTACATGCAAATTGTAAAAGTAACATTATCTTTGCTGGAACAAAAAATAAAAATAAAGAAAGAAAACCAGACCAGGAACATCTTATGGGAGGAACATTTATTTAGGTTTATAGTTTCCAGGAAAAGTTTCATCATGTGAGAAAACCATGACAAGGACAAACAGAAGGACATCCCATTTTGTCACATCAGCTGAGAGGAAGCAGCGAGAATGAGCTATCTAGCCTTAACAAGCAGGAATGGAATATAAAATTCCTATCAGAATGGTACACATTTATCTTTAAATACTCCCAAAATAAGGCGATAAAGTGACTCCAGTGCAAACATATGTAAATAATAGCAATAAAACTAATATAGTAATTTGTGATTGGCTATTATGAGCCATTGCAATGTTGTACTTTTTATCTTTGTACTGTACAGTTTGCATGCTGATGCAAGAACTAACTTTTATCTTATAATCAACATGATTTTACAGTCATCATCTTCATCATTATATGTATCAAGGATTCATTTTTCTCATGATGATATGAAGGACAATGTAAGGATCTGATAGGTATAAAATTCAGTCTAATTTTTTTTGTTATTCTTAAATATTTTATTTATTACACACACACACACTCATGCACACACAGAGTAAGTATGGTTGTGCCAGGGCCTCCTGCCACTACATATGAAATCCAGACTCCTGTCAATTTGTGCTTCTGCATGATGTGCGATCTGGGGAATAGAACCCCTGGATGTCAATCTTTACAAGCAAATACCTTTAGGTGCTGAGCCATCCCCTGCCTGAGGCTCTCATCTTAAAGACAACCCGAGATTTTCTCATTTTCTTAGCAAATGTATAAGTGACTTTAACTTTTATTTTCTTAATTTTCCATGTGATTGCAGTGAATTAGGAAGGGCACTCTTCTTTGCATTGTATAAAAAGAAAAGAAGCCAATAAAATGAATAAAAGCATCTTGACTAAGAAAAAAAAATGTATCAAAAGCCAATCTCATTTTGTTGGTAAAGTAAAATGTTTTAGATCAGATTATTCTCTTCTAGCACTAAGAAATGAGATGTTCTACAGAGCGTGGTGGTGCATCCAGCACTTGGAGGTACAGGTAGGAGGATCGCCATGCCAGCCTGGACTAGAGTGAGACCCTACCTTGAAAAACCAAAAGAAGAAAGAGAGAGAGAGAGAGAGAGAGAGAGAGAGAGAGAGAGAGAGAGAGAGAGAGGTTTTAGCAACAGACATAATTTTCTGAAAAAAAAGAAAAATAAAATTACTTTGGGACCAATCAATGCAGACACTATCTAAACTAGATTTCTACCTTTTGTTTAAAAAACAATATGAGCAAAATACATAATATTGTAACCCTGCTTTAGTCTGACTACTCACATAAGGGAATGGCATTTTTAAAAGTACTTGGAATCTCAGTGTTCACTACTGAGCCCAAATTTAGCTATAGGTTCACTTCTGGTTTGTGTCATTAGACTGTATCTCCGGAAAACAATTTCACAAGAAATCTATTTGGATTAAAAATGCATCTTGATGACTCTTTGTTGCATTAAAAAGCCAAATTAGTCTGTATATATTCATTTCCAGAAAGCTTATAATGGGATAAATAGTCTTTACAGCAACTGCCTCTAAAGAGTTGAGATGTACCTTCAATTGGCTATTTTTTTGCCTCTCTCTTTTTTTTTTTTAGCTAAGATAAACATTGAAATCTAACCTCCAAGTCTACCAATATATCAGAAACATGACCCCACCCTCATCCCTATTGCTTTCAAGTTTTCAACACTATCATGTTTCTGAAATTCATTTTTAAGGTTGTGGTTGGTGGTTTAGATCAGTGGTGCCTTACTCATATTCTTCCTTTGTCTTCCCTGTTGGAGTCAAGAGTTTTCATGATGCTGTCTTAGTGAGGGGGTATCTGACACAGAAAAACTATTGTATATAAAAGATATAGTTTGAATTTTGTTAATTCTGACCATAGATCCTAATTTTATATACAGATCTTGAGATCCATTGAAGATATTTGAAGAGCATTTCTAGGTAAAGTGCAAATAACACCTTGCTCAGTGATTTGAATTTTTTTTTCCCTTCATCAAGAATGGTAACAAAGGTGCATGTGGTCTGAATATCCTTTGGCAAGTCTTCAGACAAGCATGCAGTAAATAGTCCTCCAGCATGTAGAAGAGGTATATGTAGAAAATGGAGTAGCATGGCCATCAGTGTTTCTAAGCATATATATATATATATATATATATATATATATATATATATATATATATATATAAAACAAAACACTTTTGACAGCAAGGCAAAGACCCTAAACAGAAAATAGCAACACTGCCCAGTCAACATGCTGAATTTCCTTAGGACACAGTGTGTTAGCTCCACTTTGATGAGTAGGTCCGTTAAAGGCCTTAACCCCATTTCAGCATGGCTCACAAAAGTAGTCCCTTAAGATGAACTTGGCCTGGAAACTACTCTGGTAATTTTTTATCTCATTACAAGTTTGCTCATTTTTTAATCACCTTGGTGAGAATCTAGTGCCCTTTATCAGAAGGCACTCCACAGGGTAAACCTTAATACCATTCTGCATTCATCTCAAATGAATTTCGTCATTGACCTCAAAACTTCAACTGCTTCCATGAGCTACAAACTATTAGACATGACAATTTAGTCCAACCCAACCCCCTTTATAAACAGCTGATAAAAACAGAGGTCCCAAGACAGACAGTGATTTTCTTGAGGTCATCCATAGTGTTTGTGACAAAAGTATATCCAGGGTCTTAAAGTATAATACCATTAAGAAATTATGTTAATGAGAAGAACAAAACATCACCTACCACACATTTTAGTAGTTATTTAAAAATCCTGTTAAAGGTTATGCAAGATCTCTTTTGATATGTTAACCTTCTGATTGTGAGTCTATGCATATTTGGGGGATTTAATTATGCTTTCTATTTTTTCCTTTCCCCCTATGCCAGAGAACTTCTTACATCCTTCATACTGTTAACTCCTACACTTGAGTGTCATCTCAGGTATCACTTTCTTGGAAAAAGCCTTTTCTGACTTATGTTTAATGCATTTTATGCCATTGTACTATTTCTGAGTAGTACTCATCTCAATCATAATTAATGGTAACTTCTATTGTCACACTTTCTCTTGAATGCTATACACTGTGCTCATGGCATCAGAATTCTCTTCTATTTTGATTATTTATTGTACATTTATTTGAGGATCCCACAAATTTGGGATGCAGGAGTTGGCCTGTGATGTATGCTCTGTCCATGAATACTCATACCTATTTAATCTAACCAGTAGCATATGAGCTATAGAGGAGCTTTTAAAATGGAGCTGGTAAGATATTGTTTTCCCTGTGGTTGGCAGACTATGTGAGCACAGTACTAAAGCCATCTAATGCCTTGGATCCCCTCTCATAAGAGAAGCTGGCCTGAGTGAATGAGATCAGCATTCATAATGAGACATAATACAGAAGAGACGGCCTCATTTCCATGCATTCATACATTAATAAAACTGCTAAAAAATAATTTTTAGGGATGTAGAGATGGCTTAGTGGTTAAGGCATTTGCCTGCCCAGAAACCACATAAATCCAGATCCACAAGGTAACACATGCATCTGAAATTCCTTCATAGTGTCTAGAGGGCCTGGTGGGCCCATTCTCTCTCTTTCTCTTAAATAAATAACTTAATTAATATTTAAATTTTTACTTAAGCTAAGGTGGGTTGGGTTTACTTTAACAACAGCTAAATCTCAAGCTAAGAGAACAAGCAATGTACTAATAGCCTCAAGTGCAGGCTACACACACTTAACTAATTCTCAAGTGAGGATGATAAACTAATACTGTTTGAATCAGGGTGCATATTAAAGCTCACAAGAAGGGGTAACTGAGTTGTTTTTAATTCATGCCATGTGATGTAGATGAGATTTACACGTGCTAAATATTTGATAATCCTAGTGATTAATGATTTTCATGGCTTTACAAGAAGCTTATTAAGTAGTTATTTAGACTCTTATTAAGCAAAGGTATGTAGACACAAGAAATTAAGCATAATTCATCAATTTTTTGTGAAGTGAAGTTAGCTTCACCTTATCACTTTAAATTATAGTATTTAAAAAACTGAGAAAAGCCGGTGTGGTGAAGCACACCTTTATCCCAGCACTAGGGAGACAGGGGTAGGAGGATTGCTGTGAGTTCGAAGCCACCCTGAGACTACATAGTTAATTCCAGGTCGGCCTAGGCCAGAGTGAGACCCTACCTCAGAAAAAAATAAAAATAAAATAGAATCTGAATGGTCCAAATTTCTACTTCCTTCTTCCTTACCACATAACAATGATGCCAGTCAGATGCTATCGATCTTAAACAAAGGATACAAGTTGATAGAATGTTTCAAGATATTGTTTGGAAATGGTAGTTATGGTAGACCAAGATATACTTGTTTTCCTAACATAAAAACTATTAAGATTATGCACATTGTGACACTTGAGACCTTTTTCTTTATTTTCCAAACCAAATTCTCAAAATCTTATCCTTGCTGTTGCAGCCAGGTTCACATTGCTGGTAGAAATCACTTGACCAAGAGCAGTTTGTGGGAAAAAAAGAAGTTTATTTTGGCTTACAGTCTTGAGAGGGAAGCTCTACAATAGCAGGGAAAATGATGGCATGAGCAGAGAGTGGACATCACCCCCTGGCCAACATAAGGTAGACAACAGCAACAGGAGAGTGAGAAGCCCGCTCCCAACAATGCACTGCCTCCTGGAGGTGTTAATCCCCAAGTCTCCATCAGCTGGGAACCTAGCATTCAGAACACCTAAGTTTATAGGGGACACCTAAATCAAACCACCATATTCTGCCTCTGGCCCCCATAAACTGATAACCATACATGGTATAAAATACAATGCATTCATCCAACTTTAAAAGTCCCCATAATTTTTATGAATCACAATGATGTTCAAACATCCCAATAATCCAAGTTCTTTTAACTGAGCTTTAATACTAAAAAATCTCCAAAAATCCCACAATGGCACAGAATAAACATTCACACTGCAAAAGAAGGCATTGGGCATAGCAAAAAAACAGTCAAGCAAATAAATAAATAAAAATCTTTAAAAAAAATTTAAAAGGGGGGCTGGAGAGATGGTTTAGCAGTTAAGACACATGACTATGAAGCCTAAGGAACCTGGCTTAATTCTCCAGGTCCCACATAAGCCAGATGCACAAGGGGCTGTACACATTTGAAGTTCGTTTGCAGTGGCTAGAGGCCCTGGCACACCCATTCTCACTCTTACTCTCTCTCTCTTTCCCTCTTTCTGTCTCTAATAAATAAATACCTAAAAATCTTAAAAAAAAAAAAAAGAAAGAAAGAAATAGTCAAGCAATGCATGATTTTAACAGGGCAAACACCAAACTCTGCAGCTCCAAGTCCAACAACTCTAGTCAGTGACAAGTCTCCAAGTCTGACAACTCTAATGAGCAACAAGGGTCTGGAGTTTCAATTCTGCCCCTCCAGCTAGGCTACTCACAGTCCTGGAAAACTTCATCTGGACCCATAGCTTTCCTTATCAGCCAAGTGGTGGTGCCAGCATCCTCACTGGGTCTCTACTCCAACTCACAGTTCATCCTCACAGCTCCATTGGGTCTCTGTTCAGGCATCCAGCAAACCTGCTTCACGCTGCCCGTGGCCCTTTCCAAAACACAAGATAGCATTGCAAACTAAATGACTCTCTCTTTCCTGCATTTCTTATATGCCACAATACAAGGTAGGATGCCAATTTGTTAATCCAGGGGGGAATAAAAGCAGACTTTGAAGAACAGGACATTCCTTCAACATTTGGGCTCCTTCAAAAAACTGCATTCTTTCTGTTGTCCCAATGCAGGTCAGCTGACCCAATCTCAATGGTTGTAATCTCTCATACAATTGAAGCTGAACAGACAGAAGTTTTGGCCTGAAGATTTCTTTCTGTGCTGTATCCCTCTGCACACAGCAGTCCATTTCTACACAAAACAACCCTACATAAGTTCTCAGGACAGGGTATAACAGTAGGCCACTCACACAAACTGCTTCTAGCCCAGTCCAAGCAAAGCTCTTTCTCACCATCATAAGCCAAACTTCACTGTTCATAGTTCTTACTGTATTCAGATCTTTTAACTCTGACCAGAATTGTCCATCAAGCTGTACTTACAGCACTGCAAGGCGTCTCTTAGGCCAAGGTTTCAAATCCTTCCACATTCCTATTGAAAATCAGCTCTAAAGGTCAAAGCCACACAGTCAGGTGTCTAGCAGCAATCCCACTCCTCCTTACCACTTTACTGTTGCAGTCAGGTTTGCATTGCTGGTAGAAATCACACAAACAAGAGCAGCTTGTGGGGGAAAAGGGGGCGTTATTTTGCCTTACAGATTCGAGAGGGAAGCTTCACAATGGCAGGGAAAATGATGGCACGAGCAGAGGGTGAACATCACCCCCTGGCCAAGTTAAGGTGGACAATAGCAACAGGAGAGTGTGCCAAACACTGGCAAGGCAACATTGGCTATAATACCCAGAAACCCCCCACAATAATACACTGCCTCCAAGAGTTGTTAATTCCCAAATCTCCCAGCATTCAGAACATGTAAGTTTATGGGGGACACATGAATCAAGCTACCACACTTTTGTAACTTCCATATCTTGAATTAATTAGTTTCTGCTTAACTTATCCAGAGACTGGTCATACAATGAAAATTCTGTGTAATACTATTACCTACTCCAAAATAACTTTCATAAAAATATGGATAATATAGAGCTAATAGAGAATCCATCTATCTTGAGTAGCATGGTTCTCACTACATAGCACTACAATCAATTGTAAAGTCAATACATTATTTTTAGGGAAAACTAGAAATGCCATCTGATACTGTAGCCTCAAAATATTTTTCAGGCTTTTAAAAAGCTAAGCCCATGTCTTGTGGTTAATGTGGCCGCTGAACTACACATATTTATGTTTCAACAAAAGTATCCTATGTCACTGAAATCTTCAATTCCAGTACCAGTTTGGCTTCACTATGTAGGGAAAGTTTCATTCCCCTTTGAACTGTACTAATCAAAGTTGATTATTCCAGATTTCACACATGACTTTGGAGATAGCCCCAGTCAGTGTTGACCTGGGTTAATAGTCATTATTCCATTCTTTATTCAATGTTATATTCTTCACAACTGTCCTTCTCCATCCATTTCACAACTTGGACGAGCAATGGAAGTAACTCAGTTGGCACAAACATAATCTGACAGACTTGGAGCCCAAGTCATTTATATTCATATCTAATCTGCTGTAATTGTTGGACCATTCAATGCTGTAGTTAACATTTATAGTTTTTCACTGCCCAGCATCCAATTCCCTCATCCTGTTGGCAATTGTATCTAGCCTAAGCCAGGCTGTCATGCTCACTCCTCCCTGCCCTCACTTAGCCTTTACACTTCTGGTGAAGCTGAGCCTACCCTCAATGTAAGCCGATTAGCACATCCAATTTCCTGGGCCACAGGAATGGTTTCAGGGCACAGGATACAAGGAGGGCCAATTAGCTATGAGCAGATATTTAATGAGGGCTTCTGAGAAAGAAACTTCCTTGTACTTTTAAGCAAGCTATAGGGAATCATTCTTTTTACTTGCAGGAGGAGAACAAAGCCATTTATACCTCTTGTAGTTGCTGGTGGCCATTTTGTGATAGTTAAAGATGAAACAGACACTGCCAAAAGTGCAGATGAAATATAGAAATAAATTGCTGGTCCTCTTGATCCTGATGAAATTTTCTCTGGCTGTCACTTGTATCATTGACTACTTCTATTGTCTAAACATATTTGAATGATGCATTCCCTTATTTATAACTCAAATTCTTGTGATGAATCATCTACTTTGCTGGAATTTTGATTAAATGAAATCCTTTTTCAGAGAGGCCTCCATACTCTAACCCATAACATTCAGTATTTTTTTTCTGTCACTCAATGTTCTATCTTTTAGATTGCCCAACTTTCTCTGTGTTTGCCAATAAAATATACCCTGGAGGTATAAGTATTGGCTAGAACATTTCCCAGTCCAAGTGACAGAAAAGCAATCCAAATTAACTTAAACAAAGAAGGACAATTTATTACTCATGTCACTGAAAATTTTATGAAAATCTTCCTACAAGCATTCAAACAATACTGGCAGGTCATCCCTCCATATATTGGCCTTACAGTCCTGTTTAATTCTTAAACTCCACTCAGTGTCTGCTTCCAAGTCCAGCTAGAAAGAATGCTAGCTTATCTTTGATGAATTTGGAAAAATAAGTCTTATCCCTGATACCTTTGACTAGAATTATCTTGCATCCTGTCTCTGAATTACTGTAATGGTAAAGAGTCATTGATTGATGAGGATGACATCATCTGTCATTTCAGGAGGCTAGGGATGACATCATTGTTCCTGAAATCTCAATGGGAAATAGCTGTATTTTGGGGGGTGGAAGCTGAGTATCTTAGGTCAGGGTAGGGTGGAACAGAGGAATGATGCCAACAATCACACACCCAATTTCAGAGATAGAATGTGAAGTGCAAGTAGCTACACAGTTCTAGAGTTTTAGAGAAAAGATCCTAGATCTTTTAGAAAGAGTAATTTTTCAAAACTTATGTAACCAGTTGATGAAAGTAATGCAGACTAGAACTCAGAACTACTCACCCCACCAAAAAAAATGTTGATTTTTATTTTGCTGCCATGATAGAGAATTATAGAGAGAACATAGTCCTAAAATTGAGCAAGTCTCTATGTTTCAGTTTCTTCCTTATTAAATGGAGATAAATTTTTATTTCGTGGACAAATCAAACACTGAATGTCATTACATACCACTTACTGAGTCTGAAAGGGAAATTTTTGATTATGACTCTCATTGCATTTTTCTCCTTGAGAAAGTTATCTGAATCTCTTAACAGTGGACAGTGATTAATGCACAGACTCATACTGGTCAAAATGCTTAGAATAAGTGACTTCTGAGTGCACAGCCCTAAATGGGACACATATAACATCACTTTCAAGTATCAAGGAACCTTCCAGAAGAGGAGACTGAAAGACTGTAAGATTCAGACCATGGGGAGCAGTGGTGTGGAACACTATCTTACGAAAACAGCATGAGCATTACACTCATGCACTCATAACCTAGTGGTTAACTATATAAGACCAGTGCAAGATTGGGCCCATCAATATTCCTGCCAGGTGTGGATGTAGTTCATGCAGTCTATTCCTTCTCTGAGGGGCTATTGGTAATTCATGGATGTTGATGTGGGAGGATATTTTATTTAGCAGTAAATTGACCAGTAAGTTGCTCATTCTCTAATAAAGAACATCCCCAAGCTCATGCTAATAAAAGTAACCCTTGTTAAATTCAATGGTTCACAGGAAAAAAAAAAAAGAGACAGTTGAAGGGGAACGCATAGTGAAGAAGAAAGGATACATTGGGAATAGAAAGAAAGAAAGGGTAATAGAAATGAATATGATCCTAATAAAAATAAAGCTAAAAAGAAGAAGCCGGGCATGGTGGCATGCCTTTAATCCTAGCACTTCGGAGGCAGAGGTAAGAGGATCGCCATGAGTTCAAGGCCACCCTGAGACTACATAGTGAATTCCAGGTCAGCCTGAACTATAGTGAGACCCTACCTCAAACAAACAAACAAACAAACAAACAAAAAGCTAAAAAAAAAAAAATGAAGTTTTAAATTAAGAGAAAAAATGATGAAATTCATGAAGTTTGGTAAAGCTGTTTAAAAGAGGCCTTAATGACTAGAAATTAATACAACAACATATTTCCATAAGATAGTTTCTTGTTTGAGTTCCACTCCCAAACAGACTTGGGTGAAATGGAGTCAGTATAAATATAAATGAAAGAATATCAGCCATGTTAATGGTTGGAACCAAATATGCTTCTTACTTTTTGTATTTATATAGCTTTCCTGTTTAAAAACTAAAACCTTAAAATAGAAAAACAGTTAATTTTTGTTTGTAAACAAGAGACCTTATAGTAGTCCTGTCCTGATGTTGTGGATTTCTAGTGTTCCTCTCCTTCGCTGCAACAAAATTACTTCTTCTTCTTCTTTTTTTTTTTTTTTGTGAGATTTTATTTTTATTTATTTATTTGTTAGAGAGAGAGAGAGAGAGGGTGAGAATGGGCACGCCAGGGCCTGTAGCCACTGCAGACGAACTCCAGACGCATGCACCACCATGTGCATCTGGTTTATGTGGGACCTGGAGAATCGAACTGGGGTCCTTAGGCTTCTCAGGCATATGCTTTAACCGCTAAGCCATCTCTCCAGCCCACTTTTTCCTTCTTATGTATATTTGTGATGACCTGTTTCAGTAAGTAATGGAGGATAGTCTTGATTTCTTCCCATGTATATCTTCTTTATATACCTTTTCTCTCATTTTTTTTTTACTGAGAAGACAATTTCTTCTCAGTAGTTCATGAACTTTATGAATTTGAATTATTTAGGTGATTCAAAAAACTCCCTGACCTAATTGTCCCCCAGATCAATGAAATGGAGACAAAGATGAATAGGACCCATGTCTAGAACTTTCTAAGTATGATTTCCATCTATAGGCATGTGTAAGAACCATTGCTTTAGGTTTGGTCCACACAGCAAGAATCCCTATCAACTTCCTTCTTATTCCAAGTGATGCAATGAAGGTACTGAACTATGAAGCCAGCATTGTGGTGTGCTGTTCTTTTCTAGGGGAATTATAAAATTTAATTTTGACAAAACATGAAGATTGATACCAATTTTATTTTTCATGACAAGGTCTTATTTTCAATTTTCTTATGTTTGTTGTGAGAAATAAAAGGAATAACAAATTTTCCAGCAATGTTTTCTGTGTGCTCTAGAGAAACTATTATCACATTCCTAAAAATCATATTTTCACCTCTAGAGGTGTATTTTCATGGTTGGTTTGGTGGCAACACAGTTCCAGTGTGGGGTTCACACTTTCAAAATAACTGTGTCACTCTTTTCTCATGTGCCATTTCCCTCCTGAAAGTTTTCACCTGCAATTGCATCTTTTGCTCTCTTTTATGGTTGCTAAACATAAATGCCATAGGAAAAGGTAAGAAAGGTCAGGAAGGGAATGTAATGACTGACATCTTACAAGAAGACTACATAAATTCCATATATGGAGCCAATTCCTATCTTTGTTTCTGCTTTATAATTCATTCCAATTAGTGTCCCTCAAGCCACTCCACCAGAAGCATAGACTAAGAAAATTTGAGGGCCAATGAACAGACAAAAATTTCTAAATAGGCCTAGGGAAAGAAGTTTATTGGAAGAGGTATGCAACTGTGATACACAGTGGGAATTTCCAAAGGTTGAAATGTGAAATTCCTACTTTTCTGCCCATTGGCCCATAGGGAGTAAGGATTTTATCTGCCTGTGGTCTTTTATTTACACACATAGTTAGAGCATAAAGCATATAAACTTATTGGGTCTACAGTTTAGTGATACCAATGTTTTCATTGCCCAGACAGTGTTTTTCTTCTGAAGGCTTAGAAGAAGAAAAAGGTAAACCATATTCAAAACAATGAAAAGAAAAAGAAAAGAAAATATAAAGGACAGTAAAAGAAAATTAGCAAAGCAATGTATTGGAAGATTATTATAATAAGAGAAATTAAATTATAGAGACTTTTACTTTTGAAGTAATTTCTTCACAATTGGCTGAATCATATCCCATTGTTTCTAAACTGAACAAAAACCTAAAACTAAAAATATATGAGTAGAGAAGCATCAAATTAAATATGGTACTTAAGAGGAAATAAACTGAATATACTTGGAAGAAATAGACAGAACAAGGTAATTGAAAACCTACTCTGATGTCATTCACATTCCTCCAAAGGTGACTATGAACTGGCCATAGGAAATGACAGCAACTCCATTTCATGTGTCTGACAAGAAGGTTATATGGTTGGATTCATTCCCACTGAGTATTAATGAGAAACAAGCACACAACAAATAATGATGAAAATTTCTATCTTACACATTGTAACACATAAGCCAGTATTTTAATACCAGAGGAGACAGGCTAACTCTAGGGGTGGTAGTGAACACTGAGATGGTGGCCACCCAGAAGGCAAGTAGGAGTCCAAAGTTAGGAGATAGTATTTAAGTGTTGAGTAAAGTGTGGTAGCTTGGAAGCTCAGGCCTATAATTCCAGGATTCTGGAATCTAAGGTAGGTGGATTGTCATGAGTTAGAGACCAGACATATTTATACAGGAAGCTTCAGGCCAGTCTGCTGGACTGTAAGAGTGAGATAAACATCTCAAAAAGCCAAGAAGGAAAGAAGGGAGGGAGGGAGGAAAAAATGGAAGGAAAAAAATGGAAGGGAAGGAAGTTGAGGAAAGAAGAAAAAAGAGTGAGAGAAAAACAGAAGGAGGAAGAGAGGATGGGAATAAAAACCATGAGTAAAAATATGAAAAAAATATTTAACATCCTTGCCCAATAGAGATTGGATCATCAAAATGCAATGTTGATTGCATGCCACTCACCCCAGTGAAAACATTTATCATCAGGACTGGAGAGATGGTTTAGCAGTTAAAGTGCTTGCCTGTGAAGCCTAAGGGCCCATGCTTGACTCTCCACATGCACAAAAGTGAGGCACGTGCAAAGTTGCACAAGCCCACTAGGTGGCACAAGTGTCTGGAGTTCAACTGCAGTGGCTGAGGCCCTCATCTGCAAATTCTGCCTCTCTAAAAAAAATTAAAAATATACATATTTATATACATATATATATTTATCACCAAACAATAACAAAGGCTGATGAGGTCATCATGGAAAAGGAACAGATATGCTTTCAGTGACAATGCAAATTAGGGCTATCACTGTAGAAATAAATCCAACAGTTTCTCAAAAACTAGAAATAGAATTGACATAAGACCATAAAACCCAGCTATATCACTGTTGAGTATATATCAAAAGAAATCAAAGCCAGGAAACAGCATAGATATCTATAAATGCATGCTTATTATAGCAGTGCTCACAATAGCTAAGTTATGGAATTGCCAGTGAGTGGATGGATAAAGAAACTGGTATCTATCATCTATCTATCTCTTTATCTATCTATTTTTCATCTATCTATCTATCAGTCTATCTATCTATCTATCTATCTATCCATCCATCTATCTATTTAACCTACCTATCTACCTATTTATCTATCATCTATCTATCTATTCTACAGTGGAGTTTTATTCAGCCATGAATAAGAATGCAAGTATGTAATTTTCAGGAAAATGGGTGGATCTGGAAGTCAGCATCTTACTTGAAATTATTTAGAACCAGAAAGTCAAATATCACATGGTTTCTCTCACATGTTGAATCTGGATCTAAAGAAAAAGGGACAAATTTGAGAGCAAAAAAATTGTGAGATTTTGTTCATGAAATAGAGGAGATGATGAGTACCTATCTTAAGAATTGTTCTCTGCATTAAAAGAATAATTTCTTCCAGCTCCTAGAACTTTTTAGGTAGTAAAAATGTTTTCTGTTGTTTTAAGTGTATTGGAATACTCAGTGCTTATCTCCAATGATATTCACATAATTTATATGCTTTATATTTTATGACAATAAATTCTACTGAAAAACTTTTCGCACTCTAATTTACTCTGACATGCCCCTGCAGTAGAGGAATGTAATAGAGGAGAATTATAGTTTACACCTTGGATAGCATTTGGAAGCTTAATTCTTGAAATAATTGTGCTGTAAACATTTTTAAATGAATAAAGTATGCTAAATAACTTCATAAAAATTTAAACAGTAAGCCGCAAATCCCACTTGTGTTCTTTAGGCAGAATTCTTTGAGAGCAGGAGCATTTTCGTAGTTCATATATGCCATTAATAGACATTATTTATACAAATGCAACACCCTGCTTAGGAGGAAGCCTAGTGCTCAGATCTACAAAAGTTACAACTGGTTTCTTTTAGATCCATAATTCTTGTAACTAAAGAAATGAAGATAAACCTTGGAAG